>VDFB02092325.1:0-43550 GCA_007258455.2 Sequoia sempervirens | reverse complement strand
TTGATCAGTTGTCTTTCGTTCTGGCTCGATCGGAGGATATTTGCAGAATTGCTATTTTTAGCAGTTCTTGGCAGGCAGTGTGGGACCACTGCTATTTTTAGCAGTTGGCTGTGGCGGCATTAGGAATCACTTCAGAGTCTGTCAGCATCAGACGGATCAGTAATCGGGTTAGAAACAAGGGAGATATTAATATTTGATCGTATTGATTAAATATTAATTAACGTTTATAATATAAAGTTATAATTTAATATTATAACTTAAGTGAATTCCTTGAGGGGGGGTGCGCCATCATGAAAAAGGGGCCTGTTTGATATTTAATTAATTATTAAATATTCAGTGGAGAACTATGGAGAAGTGAAATTATTAAAATATGAATATTTCATTAAAACCCTATTTTCAAGGGAATCGCACTTTTGAGTGTATTTGAGGATTTTGCATTGGAAAGTGAGCCATGATGAGATTATTGAGTTTGATATTGATCAATTTTGGTCTGAGCCTGAGACTTAGGGTTTCATGTTCGTTTGCCTTGGGGAACGAGCCATCTCCAACGGAAAGCAATTCAGAGAGTGTGCAATATCACTTGATCTATTGCCACAGAGGTTTTCTCATACAGAGGAAATCACAGAACTACAGAGCTAATTCATTTACAGAGGTTTCAGCTTATTCCTTCATCCAGAGATCATCAATTGACTTGGTCGCACCTTATTCAGAGACTTAGGCAATGTATTGAGGGGGCCGTACCAAACATTGAAGCTGCTGTACCTGGCCGTACATTTACCAGGCCGTACCATCTGGCTGGAGCCGTCCTTTGTTTAGAAGGTGAAACGCCTTCTCCATTGGTTTCTTCACACTTCCAGTATTGGCGCCTATGCTTTGAGCAACAACAGACATCATCAAACGGAGGGATAGAAGAGTATTAATTGCAGCCGTACAATTTCTGTACTTCAGCTGTAGCAGCAAATAATCAGGTTTTCTCTTCAATTAAATATTGTTATTCTTTGATGCATGTGCCAGATCTTAATGTATTGTGGCCAGTTAAACAAATAAAAGCTACGCCTTCATTCCTCAGTGTATTTTCTTTGCATGTTGAGATCTATCAATTTTTATAGCATTTATTATCATTTTTCAAGCAAGCCGTACTTTTCATTAATTGTCAAAAAACTCAAAAAAAATGCAAAAACCTAAAAACGTCAGAAAAACTTGAAATATCAGTCAGAGCAGTGTCAGGGGGAAACCTAGGGTTTCTACCATGAACATGGCTATGTTCGACAACTTTCTCCGGAAAGCTGAAATGGCCCCCGGTGAGGCTAAAATACCCTCACGGAGGATAATTTCACCCATTTGAGACATGCTTTGTCCTAAAATGATTCTAAGACAACCCTACAACGTCGAATTGAGAAAAACGCATTTAGCTTGACATTAAAGATTTTTCGTCCGAACCGCAGGGGTTTTAGAGCTTCCTGGGGCAATTTTTCTTGAGAAAATCTGAACATGGGTTTTATGCACAATGGAATTCTGAACAAACCCAGATGATGCGATTTTCAAAAAGATGTGATTTTAAGCCCACATGCAAAGAAATTCCAGAAAAAACACAGAGCTTAGAATGAAGGCTACGGGGCGATTTTCTCAAAAAATCTAAGACAGCGTGGGTTGCTGCAAATTCTGAAATATGCGAACCCAAATGATCAGATTCTGAATATGTATTGAATTTCTTTGACATGCGAAGAAAGTACCTAAGGTGAGAAATAGAAGAAATAAGACAGAAGATAGAAAGTTTTGCTTGTCTGCTTCTGAAAAATCTGCAAATCTCTTCTTTGAAACTTGATAAAATCTGCATGCAAAGTGAAAATAAAGTCTAGAATCGACTTCCTCTGAACAATCTGAACTCGTTGCTTCGAAGAACGCTGAAATCGGACACCTGTAGCACCTTCAGCTTGCTGGTCGCTCAAGAAGAATATGAGCTTCAGAGCAAAAGATGATGCAATAATGGACGCCATTGCTGAAATGAATAGACTTTTATTAATGAAATTCGTACAAAGCATGAAATCCTTGAAAAATGGCGCTTGGCTTCTTATTGGACCCCATCTTAGTTAACTGAAACTCAGATATGCTAAATAAATAGCCATGCATTAGGGTTTTCCTTTCGACACTTCAGTTAACCACTCTATGCGAGTTTGACTTCAGTTAATCATCTTCATTGAATTCGCCATCCTTCAAACTTGCTTTGGATTCACCAAATTGACCTAAGGCGTACCCTTTAGATAACTTCAGTTAGCAATCAAGAATGAGATAAAGAATTCGCCACATTCATGCAATAATTATACTAAATATAGCGACCCTTTTCGAAGTTCAGTTGGCCTTCAAGAATGCGCCAACTTCATGCTTTAATCAAATATAATCTAAATATAGCAACCCTTCAGAACTAAAGTTACCATTCCCTTGAAAAGTGCGCCATCTTCACCAATTCATGCTTCAATTTTCAAAAACTAAATATAGCGACCCTTTTCATGAGTGAAGTTATCAACTTCAAATTCGCCATACTTCACTAAAAATGCTTCATGCTTCACAAAATAATGCTTCATGCTTCAATTCGTCCCTTTTGAACTTCAGTTGACATTTAATGAAGCATCATCTTCACTAAAATCTTCACAATTTCAACCAAAATCGCCATGCATGCAAACTTCAGTTGACATTCAGTAATAATCTTCAGTTAAGTTAACATGCAATCAAGTTAACTCAACATGCAAGGTAGTTAACTGAACATGCAAAATAGTTAACTCGACATGCGAACTGAAAGATCACTCAACATGCCAATATACAAACTGAAGATGACAACCCAGAAATCGTTTAGTCCAACTGCAGTCAGAACTCCAGTTAAGGCGTCCATTCAACTCACTTTCGAAAATTCGACTTTGAACTCTCAAGCGAATTCCAGACTTAGCCAAATTTCATGAAAATTTAAGCTAAAACCTCTGCCGGGACCTATGTTCATCCTCTGACACTGGTTGACTGACTTCTCTGATTGGCTGGCTGACAGGTGCATTGCGAAGCTGAGCAAAAACTGATCAAAAGATATCTTGAGACTGCAAACCATAAAACTGTCATCTGAAGGCTCAAAAATCCAAGCGCCTTTTTGAAAAGCTGTGCTTTTTCCCTGACTTAGTCAAATTTTGACTTTTGCATTTCGTACGAAGGGAAAAACAAAATCCTTCATAACTTCTGTTTTATCAACTTTCAGGACTGGAACTTAGGTTCACTGCGAAGCTGAGCTCGTTCTGCACGACAGCTGCAAAGGCACATTTCCCCAGAAAACATCATCTGAGGGGTGAAAAACAAGAGCGCCCCTTTCAAAAGTTGCTCTTTTCATTCCAGACTTAGCCATTTCTAGAAACGACAAAAATAATATAAAACCTCGAATCGCAAGTTGCCGAGGCATCTCACGAATCGACGAGACGGCAACCTGAAAGCCTTAACACGGACACATTGAATATTGATATCATCAGAAAGACAGCATTAAAGGCCTGAAAAGCTTAGGTGCCTTTCCCAAAATGTGCTCTTTTGCTTTCTCCTCTGATATTTTGACCAAGATTTGACCCTACGTTTGACCTCAGGTTCAAGCACTTCAGCAACTCAGATTCACCCACTGACGGATGCGTCGCGAAGTTCGAACAAAAGTGAGACAAACATCTTGGATGGCATTTAGCCAAAAACCTTCATTTGGCACCTCAAAAAGATGGGCGCCATTTCCAAAAGCTGCGCTTTTCTCCAGTGTTAGCCAATTCTCGCTTTCGCCTTGATTTGCACTGTATCTTCCGTAACTTGCCCGAAACAGGTCCGTTTGACAGGCTTGATAGCTCACTGCGAAGCTGACGTGATGTCAGACAGAAGTCTGCTAGAGGTGACAAACCCTAAAAACAGGATCTGAGCCCCTAACAGATAGGGCGCCTGTTTGAGAATGTGCTCCCTTCTCCAGAGATAGAAAATTTTGATGTTTTTCGTTCAAATTCTCTTTTTTCTTAAATCTCTTCAATAATAGATTGACATAACACTGACACCAACTCCATATTTAAAAACCCCAAAAACGACCATCTGACATCACTTTAACAAGATAAAGACTGAATTAAGCAAAATGCCTTAGTGAAGCAAAAATTTTGGTTTTGGGTACAACAATACGGTAATGCTCGAGCCTCGGCCCACTTCGTGAGGTATTCTGTAGCAACCACAATGTACCGGCACCGATGTGATTGACTCACCTTCAATGGCCCAATAAAATCCAACCCCCATCGTTCGAACAACTCTTGAGGTTGGGACGGATACAATGGCACAAAGTCCCGCTTCAATGGTTTCCCTACCCTTTGGCAGGTGTCACAGCCTAACACCCACTCCCAAGCATCTGTGTGCATTGTCGACCACCACAAGCCCGCCAAAAGGATTTTTTTGGCCGTAGCATCTGGGCCCATGTGACCGCCTGCCAGACCCTTATGTGCTTCTTTCAGTACATCTGGTATCTCCTCCTCTATGACACATCTTCGAAGGATCTGGTCGAACCCCATCTTGTACAACAAGCCATTGATCAACTGAAATGTCTTACTCTTCAGTACGAGCTTCCTCCTTTTTGCTGGCGGCATTTCCTTTGGGAACGTAGATGTGGACAAGTATTCTCCAATCTTTTCATACCAAGAAGGGAGTACTACAATCTGAAACAAGTGTGCGTCCGGAAAGTCTTCATTCACTCCCCCTTCCACAGGTTCGCCCGACCGGATCCTTAACAGTTGATCGGCGATCAGGTGACTCTTCCCCAGTCATACGATGATTGTAAATGTGAACTCTTGGAGCAATAGTAGCCACCTACTCACCCTCCCTTGAATTATCGACTTATTCACCAAATACATTAAGGCTTGGTGATCCACATAAAAGGTGAATGGTCTGGCCAATAGATAATGCCTGAATTTTTGTACAGAGTAAAACATCCCCAGGGCCTCGCGTTCGGTGGTGCTATAGTTTCTCTTTGCTCTAGAAAGTAGTCGACTCGTAAAGAATACTAGGTGGTCCAACCCGTGTGTTCCCACCTATGCTAGTGTCGCTCCGATGGCGAAATTGGAGGCATCCATATGTACGTGAAACTCCTTATTCCAATCTGGATAGGCCAGTATGGGTGAACTGATCAACCGGTCCTTCAGTTCATTAAATGCCTTCTCTTGTTCTTCCGCCCATATGAAGGGTTGTCCCTTCCTCGTTAGTAGGTTGAGAGGGTACGACACTTGCACAAAATTTTTGATAAACGTCTGATAGTACCCTACATGCCCGAGGAAGGACTTCACACCGGTGACATTCTTTGGAGCCTCCATTTGTACAATCACTCACTTTATTGGGATCGGTTTTAAATCCAACCTTGCACACAATGTGTCCCAATAACTTTCCTTGTGGCACCATAAATTTGCATTTCCTAGGATTCAATGCGAGGCAGGCGGCTCTACACCTCTCCATGCACTCTCTGAGGGCAACTTAAATGTTTTTCTTTGTCACTATAAATCGACCAATCATCAAGGAAGGCTTTAAAGTTGCCTACAAACATTTTGTTGAAAATGTGCAATATTATCCTTTAGAACATGGCTAGCGCATTACACAACCCGAACAGCATCCGGTTGTACGCGTACACCCCGTATTCGACCACAAAAGTAGTCTTCAACTTATCTTCCTCGGCAATACTAATTTGGTTGTAGCCCGAGAACTCGTCCACGAACGAGTACATTTCATGCCCTGCCACCTCTTCAAGGATTGTGTCAGTGAAGGAGATAGGAAACGTCAAACAAGTCCTTGATGGTCACAGCATTCAAACTCCAGAGTCGACACATCCTAATCTGCTTCGTTTCTTTCTTCAAGGAAATGATAATGGGCGACACCCACTCACTGACCTCCACTTTGAAAATGATGCCCGCTTCCAACATCTTCTCAATCTCTTCTTGCACCTTGGCGGCATAATTTTTATTCATTCGATAGGGTCTCTTCCGTACGGGCTGGGCTCCTGGTACGAGAGGGATCCTATGCACGCACAGCTCGGGAGGTATGCCCTTCAGATCCTTATACGTCCAGGCAAAGGCATCCTTATATTCCATAAAGATTTTGAATGTTGTCGCCTTCATTACGGGGTCCCAATCATCACCAACGAGAATCTCTTTAGGCTTTTTTGGCTCACTGAGGTTTACCTTCTTCAGTGTCGATTCCTCGTACTTGATAAGTTTGTCTCGATAAAACTTGTGGGCTGGTGTCTCGTCCAATTCTGCCATGCCCTCCTTGTATCCACCATACTCTGGCGGAAATATCTGGCTAGTCGGGCTTTTATCTTCTTCCTCTCTCGCTTCTCTGATTTGTAGCATGATGCAATCGGGGTGGAAGATTTCATAATCTTCCATCTGCCAATGAAATAACCCGTTCAATGAACTGGTCTCATCCTCCAAGCAACTTTCAATCTCCAGTATACCTTCCTCATTTGGCTCCATTATCTTTCTTTCTTCGTCCACATCCGATCCTCCGTCCGATTCTAATCCCAAAGATGCCAGTTCTTCACTGACCGCCTGGTTCTTCAGATCAATAGTGTACTTCTTCCCATGGCTTTCGATTGAGAGTGTATTCTTCTCCAGTTGTGGTTTGCCTTGGCGGCAATCAGCCATCCTCATCCCAACAGTGCATCGTATGCCTTTTTCTCCAATGGGATGACGACAAAATTTAGCAAGAACTGTTGTGTGTCGATCAAAACTTTTTGCACCATTAGTGTACCAAGAGGTTTGATGCCATGTTGGTCTGCTCCTACCAAGTGGAATGTCGGGGGCCAGAGGGTTGGCTTACCTAAGCACTTCCATGTCTCCTCTGGCAATACATTCACCTCAAAGTATCCGTCGACGATGGTGTTGGATAGTTTCATACCCAGGATTTCCATCTATACGACGGTCGGCTTCCTTCCGACACTTACTACAAGTAGCATTGGATCTGTGACCTCTCCTGTCGATTTTGTCATGCTTTCCGTCAGACCCTTCTGAATATTGTCTTCAATGATGTTTGTGAGTGCTACCCTCAGTTGAGGCATCGTTTGCAAAAGGTTTGTTACCTTAATTGGTACGGTCGTGTGAAGCACCTGCCGTACTATGTTCTTCTCAAACTCTGACTGCAACGTCATACTAGCCGCTCTAGAAGTTCTTCATTCGTTCGCCATTGCCTCTTCCACTTCCGCTCTGGCTTCTCGGAGTCACTCTTTCTCTATACAAGGGTCCAGATAATTGGCCTTCTTCGACTACGCCCTTGTAATTGCCAGGACTTCTTCGTCGGCTATCTCCAACATATTGATACCCTTTTGCTTCGGACAGTCGTCATCTTCATGATCGCCTGGACCACACCATTTGCATAGCTTCCCCCCGGGGCCTTGACCGCTCTGGCAGTCCCTCGCAAAGTGACCCCATTCATTAAATTTCCGACACTAGATCATGGGCCTACCTTTGTTGTCGTACTAAATTTTTCTTCTTGGCGTACTATTCCTCCAATTGTTATGGTAGCCACCAGGGGATGCGTTGTTGTTGTGGGGTTTCGGTGGTGTGGTCGAAGGGGTTGACTGTTCTCCTTGTGTGAAGAACGCTTGCAAACTCTGTGTTTCTAAGTTGTGCAGGCACTCCTTGACGGAGTGTCCCATAACTTGGCAAATGTCACAGAACAGTTTTTTTAGGCAATTTGCCTTTGTATGACCTTCTATCGTGCATCCGGTACACCATAGTTTGTTCGCCTCCATAGACCCTTCTTTGTCGGCCTTCAGTTCTTTCATCATCCGTAACATATCACGACAGAGAGCTTGTACAATTGTTGATTCATCTTCGCTCTCCTCCACGCTTTCTTCGTCATCTTTCTTGTTCCCTCTAGAGGATGTCATGTTCTCGTTTTCGATGTCCATCACACGGTTATATGCTTCAATGTATGAGGATGGAGGTACCACCTTCATTTTTCTTCGGAGCAAGGGAAGCAATCCCTCAATAAACCACCTCTTCTTTAAGCCATCCGCTGGCTGTGACTCAAGTTTCCCTATCAAATCTTTCAATTTCCAATTGTAGGTCTGCACGCTCTTGTGCTTTCCCTGCTTGGTATTGTATATCTCCATAACAATCTCACTATCATCCCGTAGGAGTTTGAACTCCTCCTGGAATGCTTGCTTCAATAACCTCCATGTAGCTTTGTGTACTTGATTCAATTCAAAGTACCAGTCAGTCGCACTATCTCTAAGTGTCGTTGGAAATGCTTTCAACCACTAATCCGGATCATCCTGTCCGCTTGCTATCCAGATGGTTTCACATGTTTTACAATGTCTTATTGGATCTTCTGATCCATTCACTGTAAACTTCGGCAGCTTCTGCCGCTCGGGAGTCACCATCCTTCCCTGCTGTCCTCCTTGTGTATTGGACTTGACAAGACCGGTTTCCCCGCTACGTTCTACTGCGTCACTTGCACTCTCGGCCACGTACGAGTCACTCCCACGTTGTTGTACCCAAAACCAAAATTTTCGCTTCACTAAGGCATTTTGCTTAATTGAGTCTTAATCTTGTTAAAGTGATGTTAGAAGGTCGTTTTTGGGGTTTTCAAATATGGAGTTGGTGTCAGCGTCATGTCAGTCTGTTATTGAAGGGATTTAAGGAAAATGAAAATTTGAACGAAAATCATCAAAATTTTATCTCTGGAGAAGGGAGCACATTCTCAAATAGGAACCCTATCTTTTAGGGGCCCAGATCCTGTTTTTAGGGTTTGTCACCTCCAGCAGACATTTGTCCGGCATCACGTCAGCTTCGCAGTGAGCTATCAAGCTTGTCAAACAGACCTGTTTTGTTCGAGTTACGGAAGATACAGCACAAAACGAGGTGAAGGCGAGAATTGGCTGACACTGGAGAAAAGCGCAGCTTTTCAGAAAGGCGCCCATCTTTTTGAGGTGCCAAACGTAGGTTTTTGGCTAAATGCCACCCAAGATGTTTATCTCACATTTGTTCGAGCTTCGCGATGCATCCGTCAGTGGGTGAATCTGAGTTGCTGAAGTGCCTGTACCTGAGGACGAACATAGGGTCAAATCTTAGTCAAAATATCAGAGGAAAAAGCAAAAGAGCACATTTTGAGAAAGGCGCCTTTTAAGCTTTTCGTGCCTTTAATGCTTTCTTTCTCGATGATACCATTCAATGTGTCTCAGGTTACGCTCAGCCTTCGCTATTCTGCCTCCATCACCGTAAGATGTCCTCAGCCAGCTCTGAAGAGTTTTTATATTATTTTGTTAGTTCCTCGAATGGCTGTCCTGAATGAAAAGAGCACTTTTCAAAAAGTCGCTTTGTTTTTCCTTAGATGTTGTTTTCTCGAGAAACGTGTCTTTAACCGTTTTGCGCGAGGTCACTTCGCAGTAAACCAGATTCAAATTCGAAGTTGATAATCCAGAAGCGAAGGATTTGTTTTTCCTTCGCCGATGCATAAGCCAAAATTCCTCGCTCGTGATGCGATGTCGTAAATTTAACGGTTCGCGTCTTTGCGAACTTTTGCAAAAGGCGCTGATTTTGAGCCTTCATGATCCAAGATAGTTTATTCTTGTTTATCTTAGCTCATGAGGCTTCACATGCACCAAATAACCCAAATTCAATCGGGAGAAGCCGGCGAGGATCGTAGTCCTGACACAGAGGTTTTAGCTTAAATTTTCATGAATTTGGCTAAGTCCGAATTCCGCTTAAGAGTTCAAAGTTGAATTTTCGAAGTGAGTTGAACGCCTTTAACTGGAGTTCTCTCGCTAGACTGAAACGCATTTCGGGTTGTCATCTTCAGTTCGTATATTGGCATGTTGAGTGATCTTTCAGTTCGCATGTCGAGTTAACTATTTTGCATGTTCAGTTAACTACCTTGCATGTTGAGTTAACTTGATTGCATGTTAACTTAACTGAAGATTATTACTGAATGTCAACTGAAGTTTGCATGCATGGCGATTTTGGTTGAAATTGTGAAGATTTTAGTGAAGATGATGCTTCATTAAATGTCAACTGAAGTTCAAAAGGGACGAATTGAAGCATGAAGCATTATTTTGTGAAGCATGAAGCATTTTTAGTGAAGTATGGCGAATTTGAAGTTGATAACTTCACTCATGAAAAGGGTCGCTATATTTAGTTTTTGAAAATTGAAGCATGAATTGGTGAAGATGGCGCACTTTTCAAGGGAATGTTAACTTTAGTTCTGAAGGGTTGCTATATTTAGATTATATTTGATTAAAGCATGAAGTTGGCGCATTCTTGAAGGCCAACTGAACTTCCAAAAGGGTCGCTATATTTAGCATAATTATTGCATGAATGTGGCGAATTCTTTATCTCATTCTTGATTGCTAACTGAAGTTATCTAAAGGGTACGCCTTAGGTCAATTTGGTGAATCCAAAGCAAGTTTGAAGGATGGCGAATTCAATGAAGATGATTAACTGAAGTCAAACTCGCATAGAGTGGTTAACTGAAGTGTCGAAAGGGAAACCCTAATGCATGGCTATTTATTTAGCATATCTGAGTTTCAGTTAACTAAGATGGGGTCCAATAAGAAGCCAAGCGCCATTTTTCAAGGATTTCATGCTTTGTACGAATTTCATTAATAAAAGTCTATTCATTTCAGCAATGGCGTCCATTATTGCATCATCTTTTGCTCTGAAGCTCATATTCTTCTTGAGCGACCAGCAAGCTGAAGGTGCTACAGGTGTCCGATTTCAGCGTTCTTCGAAGCAACGAGTTCAGATTGTTCAGAGGAAGTCGATTCTAGACTTTATTTTCACTTTGCATGCAGATTTTATCAAGTTTCAAAGAAGAGATTTGCAGATTTTTCAGAAGCAGACAAGCAAAACTTTCTATCTTCTGTCTTATTTCTTCTATTTCACCTTAGGTACTTTCTTCGCATGTCAAAGAAATTCAACACATATAGAATTTGATCATCCGGTTCGTGATATCAGATTTGCAGCAAAACCCACGCCTTAGATTTTTTCGAGAAAAATCCTCAGCCTTTCTATTCAAGCTCGCTTTTTTCCGAGAATTTCTTTGCATGTGGGCCAAACACATCTTTTGAAAATCTCATCATCTGGGTTTGTTCAGAATTCCGTTGTGCATAAAACCCATGTTCCAGATTTTCTCAAGAAAAATTGCCCCGAGAAGCTCTAAAAACCCCTGCAGTTCTCGACTGAAAAATCTTTGCATGTCAAGCTAAATGGCGTTTTTTCACAATTCTGACGTTGGGGGTTGTCTTAGAATCATTTTTCGGACAAAACCCATGTCTCAGAATTTTTGGTGAAATTATCCTCGGACAAGCTATTTTTAGCCTCACCAGGAGCCATTTCAGCTTTCCGGAGAAAGTTGTCAGAACATAGCCGTGTTCACAGTCAATGGGCGAGTTTTTCAGAATGCAATTCACGTAGACTGAATTCAAGATCAAATTGGTCTTAATTTAGGTTTTCATCAGAGCAGCTGACAATGAAGCGTTAAGTTGCAAAAGGAACAGAGATTACTTCATTTACGGAGCCGCCAAAGTCACTCAAATCCCATGCCATTGTCTTCGTGAAGATGGTACCTACGCTGATCTCGAGGCTGTGCAAACTAAGTTCCAGAAGCATGTTTGTGATATCTTGATGGAGGTTCTGATCACATCTTCAGTAATTTCAGCTAGTTTCAAGAAGGCGACAATGTTAAAGATGGCTGTATACTAAAAGAGGCGAGAAAATGTTAAAGAATGTATGCACACAATTACAGAAAGTGGTAGAGAACTAAAGAAACAGACTGTTATTTTTAGCAGCATCAAAGTGCCAGATGACAGAGAGATCGATGAGTTCTTGGTCGAAGCATTAGACCGAAGCTGACATGGAGTGATCTGCCAGCTAGAACGCAGCTTAGTTTCGAGGGTTGAGTCATGAGCAGCAGTTAACCGACTTCCAGTCTTCAGTTCACTTGCTGACTTAACACATGCTTATCTCATCCTTGGAATTATCATCACAGGAGTTAGGGTTAGGGTTTCCAGTTAACTGAAGGTAGTGTCCAGTTAACTTTGCTTTAAATAAGGACGTGCATGCTTGCACATGGTCCATTTAGGTTATTTGTACCGGTTAACTGATGGTAGCTTTCCAGTTAACTGTATAGTTTACTTCATTAGGGTTTAATAATTAATCTTGCATGCATTTGCGAGACTATAGTTAACACAAGGTGATTTTAGGGTTCCCTACACCTTGATGTATATAAATAAGAGCTTTTCCTCATTTGTAATAACTTTTGCTTGAGAGAGAAATATATGCTGCGCCTACCTTGCCCTCAATATTGCTCTTTTGGTATTTGTTCATGTGTCTTCGCTATTACGATTAATTGTTATGCCACATAGGGTTTCATGCAATTGTAATGGTGGATTCTTTCTGTCTTGTGAATCTTTTATCATTATAAGCAAGTGTTATGCCACATAGGGTTTCATGAGTTTGTGATGATAAATTCGTATTGAGAAGCCTTTACTATTTTGATCGAGTGTTATGCCACACAGGGTTTCATAAGATTGTCATGGTAAATCCTTCCCTTAGTTTAGATAAATCTGTTTTGTGAATCTTTTATCATTCTGATTAAGTGTTATGCCACATAGGGTTTCATAAGATTAGGATGATAAAGCTGTTTGTGAAGTCTTTACTATTTCGATCAAGTGTTATGCCACATAGGGTTTCATAAGATTGTCTTGGTGAATTCTTAAATCTGTTTTGTGCCCAATAAGCTTGTTTAGATTGAGATGATAGTTGCGCCACCTTGCCTTCAAGTAGAGAGTCTAAACTCGTTTATCGTTCGATAGTCAAACCCTGCTCCAGTTCCTCATGCTCTGTTTTCTTGAGGAAACTGGATAGATTTAAAGTAGTTAGCTTAGTTGTAGTTAATGATCTGCGAAACCAGAAAATCCTTAGCTGCAACGTTCTTGGTTTTCTTAACCTTGTGCCTCTTCCAGCTGAGAACAAAAAGATAGGACTTAGATTACTTTTCTTTTCCATGCATTCCAGCACAACAAGGGAGCTTCCCCTCCTAATTTCAAGAGCACTCATTGCGTAGTGTACATAGCTGTCCGTACAAACCTGCACTCCAGAGGTGTTAGATTTTATGCCAACACACGTCTTCCATCAGCGTCCTTGACACCTTGAGTCTCTTGGGGTTCCCTTCGATACTCTCTTCGCCTTGGGGTACTAGGCTCAGATCTTCCACTCGTCAGTTGTTCGTCGTCGTCCGATATGGACAACTCCCGCAGCCGTTTGATGCTACTACTTAATTCATCTTCGTTCTCACAAAGATCATACCTTCCTATGTACTGAGTGTCGAAGGGTCCTTCATCCCTCCCTTCAACCAAACTTTGATGTGCTCTACCAATGGACGTGTCTATTTTCTTCAGATTCTCATGTGTTCTTTTAATACTCTGGTTTATTTCAATTAGATCTTCATCAAATTCTTTACCAACTTGCCTTAGCCTTCGTCGCAGGTTTTCTTGCTCTTGCAACCTCAGTGATCACTGAACCTTCTCCTCTTGAGTCTCGTGCCTGCTTGGTACTCGGTTCTTGTCTTTGTTCGGTTGTACAGGCATTAAAAGGTATTCATGTGATCATTGTTGGTTACTGGGAGTACGTCTCCGGCTAGTGTCTCGTTCCTCTTCTTCTCGTTTGGTTCTCTCTTCGTAGCGCTGCAATATTTGCTGCCTTCAGCGTTCCTAATCCTTTTCTTCTCGAAGGTCTTGTAGGATAATGAAATGATGGGCCAGCCATCTGGTCATACGATTCAAGGGGTGATCCACCTCGTCGTTTACTTCCAATCTATCCCAGATGACGTCCTCAGGGATCTCTCGTCTGCGGGATTCCCTTCGTACATGATCTCGTAGGGATATCTTCCACAAATTTATAAGATCTTTAGTCAATAGGTCTTCCCTTTCCTCATTGCTATTCACAGGCTCGTCTTCCAGGAGACCCATTACTATGCCATGACGAATGATTCCCTAGTCCGCTCGGCAACGACGCCAAATGTTTACTTCACTGGGTGTAATTCAATGTACTACGTACTACGGAAGTAAACTAGACTATATACAGAACATGGAATAGAACAATAGATTGGGAAACATAATATGCTTAAAATAAGAGATGATTCTATTCCTTTCCAGAAATTATCACCATGTACAATAGAAATATCAACAATACTATCAACTATGATCATCATAACATCTTCCCGACTACAGAAACTGAGTACATATAACGCTCGGCGATGGTTGAACAACCAACCGTCGTGACGTTTCATAACAGCTCATTACCACTAATCAGGACTTAGTTACCCGAATACACGACATTTATTACATTCATTATTCCCGCTATCTATAGTCTTATTAACATAACCAAACTATGCTACGGCCGACTATGGCCGACTACAACAAAAGTAAAGACAACTACAGCTTACAGTGAGTGAATACAAGAAATAAGCAACTCTTCCACTTTTCAATGGTGAGTAACAAGAGCCACTTATGCAGTGGGGGTGAGTAACAAGAGCCACTTATGCAATGGGCTAAGTAACAAGAAGTAACAAGAACCAGATCTTTGATGGTACTGCCACCCAGTGTTACAATGTAAACTCTTGCAATTCATTCGAAACCAAATACATATCTGCTATTACAAATATGATCATGAAAGGAATTGCTCGAACACCCCCCACATGTATCACAACATCAAAGAACTAACCACCCATCATGGATATGTCAAATATACCTCAAAGACTGGCATTTAGATGGCTGGTGCAGGTCTGAAAGAGGTTTGAAACCCTGCTGTTACAGTCGGAACAGCGAGTCAATAAGTCTGAAAACTTCACCAAATCAGTCCCATATGCATTCCCAATGAATGCAAGCTCAAAGATTGGAAAACAAATGGCTGGTGTAGGTCTGAAAGAGGTCTGAAACCCTGTTGCTACAGTCTGGACACATGATATAAACTCAGAAAACTTCTCCAAAACATAAATCCCAAAATCTACAGATGTAGATCGTCCGCTGATGCCAAGGTGATAGGTGATGAATTGTCAAGATTTGGCCTCAAATTGTTCAACAAGAGGCAATCATACGATCCTCGTGGCATCTTTGCATCCTGTCTTGGTCAAAATCAAGCACATGTGCCCACAATTGAAGATTTTTGGGCTAATTGCAAGGATGAGTTTGAAGTGCGTAGGCGCAGTAACAGCAAGTTTACCTTCCAACAGATGGCTGATTTCTTGTCTGAGGATGTAGAAGGATTGTCCGATGATGATGGAGAAGTACTTCCTATGTATTTCAAAGATCAAATTGAGCAGCAGCCACTTTCACAAGTCAATTGGTCCATCAAGGAAAGCACCTTGATTGAGGAAAGGACGAGCCGAGTTATCAAAAACAGCAGGATTTTCCTAAGCAATAAGAGGACACAGAGAAGAACAATTCCAACAAAGCAGCTAGTAGTGCAATCATCCCTGCCTTCTTCCAAACCAAAGCCGAGAATAAAGGCTATAAGCAATCCTCCAGAGGGTATGAAGGGTAGCAAGATGGCAAAGAGTTCAAAGAAAAGGATGGAGTCTCCCATTCAGATTCAGCAGGACCAACCAGCAATCACATCAGAAGTTCCAGAAGAGCCAGTGCCACAAGCAGAAGCAGTGCCTTCGTCTCCTGATTCTCCACCGTCACCAAGGTCTTCAACCATCCATATTGATTCAGAGGTTGAAGAGATTGATGAAGTTGAAGCCGAGCCGCCCAGAGAAGTTAGTAAAGACACCTCGTCTTGGCTTGAGAACATTCTAGGAAGGAAAAGGAGGAAGCCCTCATATCAACTAAACTTTGCAGAGCTTGACACCGTTACCAAGACGCGCCTATAAAGAAACCAAAGAAACAAGTTCACATAGAGAAGAATCTAGATGGTAAAATTATCATTGAGACTGCTACGCCTCCGGAGGATAAGAATATTGATGAGGTTGAGGTTGATGATTTCACGATTGTCAAGGCCAATCTCGGTAAGAGCACTCGGCATACTGACGTAAATATCTTCGACGTTGCAATAGGAAATCTAAAGGATAGAGTGCTTAAAGATGGCGAGGATAAGGCAGCCCTCAAGGCTGAAAATTGGTAGTTGCAGCAATATATTTTTAATCTACTTCACGGCAGTTCACAGGCCACTCTATTGCTCCCACAGATTCTAGAGTCACCGGCTGATCAGCATTAGTTAAGTTAGTTGGTTATATATGGGAAGCACATGCAAGATTGCATAGAAGAGTTTATCAACAGGGGCAGAAATGTACTCACTGAGACGTACCAACTAAGGTATCACGCCCATGATCTGCGCCAAGGAATTCAAGGGTTTGAGCAGGGTATGGCGAAGGTGAAGCCAATACATGAGATTATCATTTCAGATTTGAGGACAGCATATAATTTAGTTGTTGCACAAGAACAAAAGAGAAATATTCTTAATTGGAGAGAATAACACCTCTTTAAGGTGAAAAACTATGAGAGAATATCAAAAGAACTGGCTGAATATAGACAAAGAGTTGTTGATGTCCTTAGATTCATAAGTACATTTGTTTCACAGATCCCTTGTCGGTATCATCGTGATGATGGCAATTTCATTGATCTTGATGAAGTGCAAGAAGAGTTCCAGAATCTTGTTCGTGGTAGTGTTAGTAGTGATCTTGTTGCCGAAAAGATGAGTCAGATTCCCATGATGTCAGCAAGATTCGATAAAGCAACTGAAGAGGTCAAAGATTTTCTAAGTTCGATTGCAGAAGGTGAGGAAATCCTGGAAAAGCGGAATTTTTCTCTAGATAGTATCAATGCTCCTGATAAAGCAACAGTTTCCAGCTTTTTGGCGGATTTGGTTTCCCAAAATATCCATGAATGAGTTATCTTCTCAAGACAGCAAAGATCTCCAAAGATAGCTTTAAAGCAATAGTTAACCGGATGCCTTTTCTGAGTTTTCTTGCTATTCTTGTCTCATGCTTATCTATTCTTTGCGAGAGAGAAAAGAATCAAGTTGTAATAGTTAGCACTTTCCCTGTTTTCTTTTTCTTTCAATAGGTTGGTAGATACTTATCATGTTTTAGTTTTAGAAATAAAGTTTGCGAGTTGGCAAGTCTTGTTGTAAAAGCAAGGAGATTTTAGGGTTCCCTACTCCTCGCTTGTGTATAAATAAGGGCAGCCTTGCCCATTTTTCTTTAACCGCTATTGTGATAACAAATTGTTGAGCCTACTTTTTCCGCAACTTTGTTATTCAGTGTTTGTTCACTTAGTGTATGAGCAAGTTTGCATGTCTGCCTTTTGTTGCAAATCCTTGCTCAGTTCATGTGTAATTTGTGTCAAGTGTATTCCGGTTTGATCGCTAAACGGTAAGCCTGTTATTGCTACAAACCTGCTGTCCCAAAAGTGTAATCAATGTTAGAAATTTGAGAAAGGAAATCTTATGCCTACTTTGCTCTGATCTACTGTCTCAGGTTTTGTTTTATGTGTTTTGCTTATATAATCTTTATTTCAGCTTGCATCTAAAAGTACAATGAGTCTTCAGGTATGCATTGGAAGAGAGTTTGTCTAAGCATCTGCGTTATTAAATCATTTCTTGTTTACTTCTAACTCTCAAGCTTTGAGTTTACTTGAGTCACTAGAAGCGTCATTAGAGTAGGCCTAGTTGTAGTTGAAGTTCTGGAAAAGGGAAAACCTCAACTACGACACAGAGTTTTATAACATTGTGCTCTTAGCTGAGAACAAAAAGATTGGCAATAGTTTAGTTTACTTTCTTTAAGCATCATTAGCGAAGAGGGAGCTCCCCCTCCTAATTTGAAGAGCAGTTTATCTGTGCATAGCTGTCCATTTCTAATCCACATTCCAGAGGTGCGAATTGAAACGCCAACATAGCCTTTGGAAGACTTGGAAACTGGCTAAATGTGCACGAATTGGCTAAGCGCCAAAAGGGGACATTACAATGGAAAGGTGTGAACCACCTTATTGACAAAAGAGAAAGCTTTAGTAGAGGCATCATTGAGAGCAATCAAAGATACATGGCCCAAAACAAGTGTGTCCATTTCTCATAGATAGAAAGATTACAAAAATAGACCACTGATCAATGTCATTGCATTGTCCCCTAAAGAGGTGATGTTTCTGAAGGCACTCGATTGTGAAGGGCAAGTGAAGGATGCAACTTTCATCGCCAATATCTTCATAGAATCCATTAAAATGGTTGGCCCCAAAAATGTTATCCAAGTCATAATAGACAACACTAAAAATTGTAGGGAAGCTAGTACTATAGTGGAGGGTACATATGGACATAATTTTTGGACACCATGTATCGTCCACTCACTCAATTTGATTTTGCAAAAGATTAACACAGAGATTGAGTGGGTCAAAGAAATCTACACTAAGGCTAAGGAGATTCAAATCTTTGTGACCAATCATCATATGTCACAAGGCAACTTTAGGCAACTTGCAGTTGTTGAAAGTAATATAAAAAAACTTAATATATTTTTTATTTTATTTTAGTTGTAATTGTTGATATGTGATATGTCATCTAACTTTTAACTTTTAATATTTTAATTTGTATTTTTTACACCATGTTAGGCTGTCAAAACTCGGTTTGCATCACACACAATCGTCTTATGACAACTTGTGAAGGTGTGAGAAGCATGGAGTGATATACTCATCAACAATCTTCAGAGTGTATGGAGGCAGAGGCAATCAAGTACAAAGAGAGACCAAAAGGTCAAAGCATTGATCCTACATAATGAGTGGTGGGCTCGTGCGGAATATGATTTGAGTTTCACTAAGCCCATCATGGACATAATTAGGTATGTTAATACAGATCACCCATGTTTGGGTGAAATTTATGATGGCATGGACTCCATGGTAGAAGCATTTTTTAAAAGAGTACAAAGGATTGTTGCTGACCATTTCAACAAGATGACCACACCCTTGCATCTCTTAGCATTTAATTTGACCCCAAAGTATTATAGCAAAGAGATACTTTTGTTGCCAAGGAGGGTGGCACCATATAGGAATGAAGAGGTTGTTGGCTATAAGATTGCATTTAAAAGAATATTTCTAGATGTAGATATACAAAGGGTTGCCTTAAATGAGTTTGGCCACTTCATATTTTCAAGGAATCATGATGTTTGCACTCTCGACACAAGTACAAAAAAGATGCTCATGAATGTTGGTACATGCATGACCAAGGCTCTATTTACTTACAGCCTCTTGCAATAAAAATCCTCTCAAGTATGCATCTTTTTATTTTTTAGTTTTCTTGTTTTTTGTTCATTGCTATATATTATAATTTTATAATTTATAGTTTAAGTTTTGTAATTGTAAATGCTCTATGCAAATTCAACAAGTTGTGAGTTTTTCAACTAAGTGGAATTGGAGTACATACTCCTTCATCCACTTGATTAAGCACAACCAATTGGGTGCAATAAAAGCTAATGATTTGGTCTTTGTACACTCCAACCTTCATCTCCTATCACACAAGACACTTGAATACAATAAGGAGGTGACAAAGAATTGGGATCAAACTCCTCAATGTGCCGACTTAGACGCTACAGTTGCACAGCTTGCCAATGTCTATGTAGATGAGGTAGCTTCTGCATTAGTGGGAGTGGCACTACAGCTGATTGTGTCAAATGAAATTGAGCCAAATGTTGACTTTGATGCTTTTGATGAAGAGCAATATGAAGACTATTAAATATTGATTGTAATTTTAAAATTTTCATTTTATATTGACATTTTGATTTGACAAATCACTTAATAAATTTATGAATTTATGAGTATTTTCATTTTTGCAAACTATGAGTTATTTAAATATTTTGTTTATTGGCAATTATAAGTATCACTGTTTTTATATTTTCAAATTTTTAATTTTTAATATATATTAATATATATATAGCCGAACCCGTACCCATACTTGTACCAGTACCAAGAGAAGCAACTTAGTGATAAATGATTCTATCTTCTGAATTTTACTCCTTGTCGGAGCATTGAACTTCGGTTTAATAAACCTAAGGAACAAAACCCTCTAGATCTAGAATTGGAGGACAAAAATCCACAATTCCTTGGAATGATTTAATACAAGGGTAACCATTGGGCTAAACCATTGAAATCTCATATTGATATTAAGTTTACACTTGTATTGAAGGGGCGTTGTGACTGCTGGAGTAATTCTGCATTCTTTTGGGCAGAAATATATCAAGTTTGTAGCTGCAATCTAAATATAAGGAGTGTGATAACAGCTGAGTACCATCTACCATATAAATCATTACCATTAGAGCATGATAATGGTTTTCTTTGATCGTTGGTTGTTGATGCATAACATCATAGGCGCAGCAACGAAATGAAAAGGGTTTCATACAGCTAGTCACTAGGTTCCATATATGTAAATTCATTATATCCAAGGTAGTGCTGTGAGTTGGGGTACAACTCAGATATACAACAGATCCATATGGTATATGCAGCTCTTATACCACTGTCATAACAGCAATGTGAGTCTGAATTATGGTGTGCAGCCCTTTAAAATCACCATCACAGCCAAGGCATTGATCATTGCGGTGACTTGATTATTGGTCATACTTGCACTTCCAATTTGGGCAAGGTTTTCAAGAGATATTTGTATTCAAGTACAACATTTTATACTTTCCCTAGCCCTATCAATTGTGAGCGCCATAATTTAAGTCTACAATTCATTGTACGTTCAAGGGTCTAAACAAGTCAAAGATTTCATAGCAGACCTACCAATTGTCTCATGATATTGCAAAGAGATTTTCAGTGACTTTGTGGCAGATTCATTTCAAAATCTAGCAACTCAAAAGACATATATTTAACCCCAATAGAGTTGTAAAATCAGTGATTTTATGCTGATCATTATATGTAAATGAAATTACATAAAACATTCCACCCAGGATATTACATTCATAACCCCTCAAATACACAACCTAGCCCCAAAAGAGACTTTATTGGTGTTATTGTTCTAACATGACTTTGGCTTCCCTGTTTTACACCTCAAGGTACAGGTAGTGGTTTAGCATGGTAGTTAAACAAATTAAAGAGCTCTGGAGTTCTAATAATAAACTTCTTAAATTTAAGCTTTGAACCAGACCTTTCTAGCTTTTGTGTCATTTGATTGTATAGTAATTTCTGTGTTGCGTTAAGCTACGAATTAGAAGAGTTGGGTTTGGCAAGAAGACTTTTTGAAGTTTTAACTGTATATACTATAAATCTTGCAGATATGTTCATAGATAATTAAGGTTATCAAGATACCTTTCCAACACTTTTAAAGTCTCAAAATGTTAAATAAAAGGTACTAGTCTAAAGGGAGTACAGAAGAAAACACAATTTACCACAATGTAAGAAGTGTTGACCCCATCATTTTCCAGTTCAGCTAGAATTCCTCTTCCTGGAGCATCATTAGCAACCTACAGTCAACAAAATCATTCATTTTCCTTCACTTTGACGGGATCTCATCTTCCTGGGTACAACCATTCTTCTTGTCACAAACATTTAAAGACAATCTGGACGTACTTGCATTTCTCCAACAAATATTCAAATTAAGTTAAATGTGGTGTCAAGGAAAGGGCACTATAAATAATGAAATAAATGAAAACACCATTAAATATTTTTCCCAAAAGACATAATTAGATTTAGAAAAACATAAATTTAGATAGTCATTGTAAAACAGACTCACCTTGGATATTATACGAGGACATAGCCCTAGCCTTGCTGCTCCGGTTAAAGCATTACCAACATTCCCACCTCCTTGGACCTACCTTCAGAAAATCAAGTGGCAAAAAATATAAGCATAACAGCTTACCATCAATTCATCCCTTTTGACACACGATTTACTTAACCTATAATATCTTGAAATTAAACGACAACAACACATACATCACATGTTTCACAGAGAAGGATGCAGTCAGCTATAGATTAAGCTTGGTAGTCTGCAAATAGATCAAATATTAATACAAAGAACAAATTATTTTAATAGGATAATGTGCCCTAACCACTTATTGGCAGTTTTGCTGTAAAATTCAAGAAAAACTTTGGAAGGAAAACTTGAATGAAACACTCATTAAACAAATTTTTCAATTCTCAAAATTGTATCTTTTTGCAAACATGTAGTACATCTTATACATGCAATACAATAGCAAGTGCATGCATCATGTATGAAAGAGCTATAGAAAAAATGTTGTGAAAAAAGACCCTAATTTAGGATCATAGTCTAGAACATTCATCCATATTTCAAAACGGACACCATTTCTTTTTTTAAGTTTCTAGTGACGAGTTCCAAATACAGCTGATAAGCATGAACATTTGGATCAAGCTCATAATCTCCATTTCAGATAGACTAGCAACTTGACCTCTCTTTCAATTGCTGACAATAGTTCCTCTCCAAAAACCAAAAAAATAGCTAGAGCACTAGGAGCTTATGCAAAACTAGAGCTGTACAAGAAAGTGCCAGTGCTAGTTGTTGGATGAAAAAAGCCATTGTTCAGTCTAATTACCAACATGTTTGGGCAGCTAAACTAGTAAGTTCATTAATTATACTTCATTTACTCTAATTCCAAATTATCTTATCTTTTAACTCAATAGAGCAATTTTTTATTGGATTTTTAGGCTCCTTGATGCAATATAGAGGCATCTCCTAAGAACTATTATGCACCAAACATTGCCAGCCTAAGGCTTTTAAAAAAAATTATTTCAATTAATTTGGTATAAGCACAATCATTCAATTTTTTTAACTCATGCCAGTTAGGAAATTACCAAGTTGATCAAAACATTTCCTACATAACCCATGAGAGAAAAGCATGCATACAAGCTTACATACTAACCATAATGCAAATATCAAAGACATACCACAAAATTACACAAGATATACCATGGCAAAACCCTCAAGACAGAAAAAACCCATAAGTATCCACACTCAAAGTATTATCAAACAATGAAACATTACAATAAACTTATAGAGTCTCCATGAATACTTTTGAAGCATCAAACTCCTCAGTGCATCCTCCATGTGTCTAAGCATAATGGGTAACCATGCAACCGCACATCCCATGCCATGCTTCACATATACACTCAAGAGAAAAGCACAATACAAATAGTCAAGCCAAACAACCAACTAGCCAACCTCAACTGCTAAACATGTGTTTGTTTTTATAGATTCGAGCTCACACAAAGCAACCATGTGGTAAAGATAAACCCATGTGCCTGAAAAACATGAGTGCACAAACCATTGACCCCAACATTTACTTTTTGGTACTAAATTCTCCCAATATTAAATGTTTTTCCCATGTGCAACCCACACACAAAATATCTATCCAATGTCACATACAACTTTACATGTGGACCCAAATAAATATTTAATGTGGCTAAACACATCTCCTAATGATGCACCATTAATTAATATTTATTTTACATAATTAGAATAATTCTTTCTTGTGCAAGATGTACAACACCCTCTCCCTAACAATTCTCAATTGAACAATCATTGTATCATTTCCATTACCTACAGCCTTTCAACTGTTTCTTATTACCACCAATGAACCTATCAAAAAAAATGTTGCCACCAAGAGATTAAGTTTAAACCATGTTGCAAGATTCTCCCAGAAACACTCCCCTGCCCCACACACCCATATGGGTTCGGTCCGACGCCAAGTTTAAAGCCGAGATGGGTCTAGGTTCACCAACGGTCTACCTAGGGTGCTTGGGAGGGACCCATAGGCCAGCTGCCCAAAAATTGAAAAAAAACACTTTTTTAAATATTTTTAAAATCAAAAAGTGCCTTGTTACCTAATTTTTCCTTAATGTGAGGGCACTTGACTTCTTTAGCCTCATTTCACAAACACAAGTGACCAAAACAACATTTTTGCCTCCAAGCTGCCATTGTTGTTTTTTGAAGGTTGATGTATTTTTCATCAAAGGTGAGGACTACAAGAGAGAAAAGCCTTCACCAAGAAGAGATAACAAGTTGCAAAAGGAAGTTTTTTTTTGTAAGTTTATAAAAAAAATTAAACCCTCAATACATAATACAAGGGTTGTAATGCCAAAAATTTTCTTTTAAGTTGTAGAGTTGTAAATTTGTAATGCTTTTTTTGTTTTGGTATGTTCATATAGAATGGTTGGTAGTTCTAGTTTTGCCCCCAATACAAAGAATTCATTTAAATTTGATGCAATGTTACCTCTTTGTCAACATACAACTTTGATTGAACAACTTCTTGGCGGTGGGGGTTATCATTGACATTGTATCCAATGTGGAAATGAGTATAAGAGCTTGTACAATCGAGTGAAAGCTCAATTGTGTACTATTTTTGACTTCGAAATAAAATTTGTCTAGGGCCTAATCAAAGAGTTTCCAAAGCAACAAATAATGAAATATATTAAAAATAAGAGGATGTCGACATGGTAAGTAATAGATCAATGGAAGCAGCACAGCCTCTTCCCAAGAAAAGATTGTGGAAACCTCCTAGTGGCTTATCACAACAGATTGGCCCGCATCCTTTCATGTCATTGCCACCATCTTCCCAGGAAGAGAATATCACCTCTCTTTCACATAAAAGAGGCCCATTGGAAAAAGGCTTCAAGAAGGAAGCGAGAGGTTGCAAATGAGAGCATTGCTAGTTGCATTTATGGCAATGGGCTTCCTTTCAACCTCATTAGACCACCATATTGGTGGAATATGGTGAGGGTCATTGTCAATGCACTTGTTGATTATGTTAATCTTGGGTATGAAAAGGTGTGAACCACCTTATTGGCAAAGGAGAAAACTTCAGTGTAAACATCATTGAGAGCAATCAAGGATACATGGCCTAAACCAAATATGTCCATCATTTTTGATGAATGGAAAGATTACAAAAATAGACCACCGATCAATGTCATTTCAGTGTCCCCTAATGGAGCCATGTTTTTGGCAATGGATTGTGAGGGGCAAGTGAAGGATGCAACTTTCATTGCCAATATCCTCATAGAATCCATTCAAATGGTGGGCCCCAAAATGTTGTCCAAGTCATAATGGACAAAACTAAAAATTGTAGGGTAGCTAATACTATAGTGGAGGGTACATATGGACATATTTTTTGGACACCAGGTGTTGTCCACTCACTCAATTTGATATTACAAAACATTGGCACAGAGATTGAGTGGGTCAAAGAAAGCTACACTGAGGCTAAGAAGATTCAAACGTTTGTGACTAATCATCATATGTCTGTAATGTCCCTTATTAAATTTGTTCTAGAAACAGAAAAGATGCACAAGTCAAGGTAAGGGTTCACTTTTATGTTCATATAAATTAGCTTATATGATTTGTCTTAAAGATCTGTTCATGTCATTAACTGATAACAACTACACATTTATTTCAAAATTTAACATCTGAGAATAGGAGAAGTGCATAAGTTCCTTTTAAATCAACATATGAGATGAATGCATTGGATAATTTAACATCAGCATATACACAAGATATAAATTGCATAAGTACATACTTATCGTAGTTTATCGTAACTTACTACACTCTACTAGGATAGATCTTTACCTTTATCTCTCTTCCCTAGACCCCATTGGAGGAGGGACGCCTTACAGTGCCGAAGGCGCGACCAATCTCCAAGTGGATTCCCTCAAGGTTTATTACCGTCTTGGGACATCCATCATGGGATCGAATTACCAGCCTTTCCCTCCACAACCATCCTCTCCTTAGTGAGTATTAGTGAAAGAGATTGTTGGCTCTAAATCTATCCTCACAACAAGCCATAATAACTTACGAAGAATGCAATAATTGTTGTAAGCAACATTATTGTGATATTGACAAATAAGACAAATAATATCCATTAATCTTCAAATGTGGAACTTGTCATATACTATATTGACGAAACTCAATACATTGAAATATACATCTATTGATTGCAAATGTGTTATTTAATCTCTCTATGCATTCACTTCATATTATATTTAATTGATTTCACAATCATCACAAATTAGAGTATTTATAAACATTCACTGACATTTAATTTAATGAGAAATGGGTTAGATATTACACTGTAACCTGCTGTCCACAATAACTTGGATTGATTACATAATCCCTTAATGTTATCTAGTCAGTTGAGGATACTTACCTTTGGTCGTCGCACTATATTGGACTTCCTTCAGACATATTCATTGTAACCCGATATGTCTCATTTCTTCCCACACGATGATCTCTAACTAATATTCATTTATGTGTATATATATATATATATATATATATATTTATATTTACATTGTATTTGTTGATCTCCACGATATACATATATCTAATTATATATTTATCACTTACCAACATGTCTTTCAATGGCTCATTATATGTATCTATCCAAAATATACTTAGATATATTCATAAATCATAACATATTTAAATATATTTATAAGTATCAACTGAAATATAAATTAATAATATATTTGATCATCCACTATTCTTACCTTTTAATTAGATAAATAATTACCAACCTTTCATTCAACATATGATAATACTTACCTCTCAATACTTACCCTTACTTGGATTTAATCTGCTGAGGCTCCTCCTAATTCTTTAACCATCAATCTGCAGACTTTCTTATTTTTAGCCACGATCTGATTGTTTGACTTAATACTCCCTTTCTTTGCCAGCAATCCCTACTTTATATCTTTGATCACTACTCATAGTAATCTGAATGTTTGCCTGAATGAATGCAACCTCTATTTTATTCCTTATATTCTGGTTTTCTTGATCTGCTGGTGTACTTAGAAATATATTACAGATTTCTGATTTTTATTTTTTCTTCTTCATTCTTCCATGCCTTTATTTGATTCTATCTTCCCTATTTATATTATCCAAGAGATGTGCCTTTTGGAAGGTGTGTTATTTCAATGGATGTGTCTCAATAAAACCATCGCTGCCTTTGGTAATTGCTATCTTTGTTAACTAATCCAATATCTTCCCTAAATTCCCTCAAACATGATCGCTGCCTCTACATGAATCGTTGCCTTACTTTATAAACTCTCTTTAATTAAGTGTAATGTCCCCTTCCTAGGCAATACAGTTGTCTCTAAGGTTAGCCTATCATTCAGATCCCCGTAGGCTGGCAAAAGTGTTTAGAAGATCACTTGAGGCAGTTATCCAGCGTTGGGAACATCACTCCAGCAGTTGATTCAGGTTTGGGCTTCTACAGACACTCACAGAGTGATTTTGAGGTACTTACTATTTATAGTAAGTCAGGCAAGCAGGAGTTGCTATTTTTAGCAGGGCACCTGATTTAGCTGGTCAGCTCAATATTGACCCGGTTTGATGATTTGTTGAGCAAACAGGGGTTATTAGAAGCATTTAATAATAATTAAAGGAATTATTAATTTGACTTTATAATATAGTCATTTTAATGAAATATTAAAAGTTATTATTAAAATGGCAAATTATAAAGTATTTTTAATACTTTATAATAAAGGGAAAAATTTAATATTTGATGAGTTTAATATTCATTAAATAAAAAGGGACGCCATTTATTTAATAATAAAGCCTAAGTCAAAGAAGAGGCGAAATTATATTATTAAATGCATTTTAAGTGATTTTTGAAAAGGAGGTCGAATTCTTGAGAGAGCTTATATATTCAACTGAAGGCAAATCGAACTCATATGTTGATTATTCGAATTTGCTATCATTTTCTCTCTGAGAGCTTCGGGTTTGAGAAACAAGGGTTTTTGCAAATCAACAAGTTTTGAAGAACGTTCCCTCTTCAAAATCCGGCATACTGAGACTGTGAAATACCAGTTAAAGATTGTCAACAGGGTAACTTCATTCAGAGGTTACAGTTGTGCTTATTGAGTTAGATTCAAGAAGGGTTTGAAGGAGATTGTTCATTAGATACTTAAGGTGATTTACTGAGATCCTTTATTCAATGAACTGGCACATTCTTCAAGAAGTCGAACTGTCATTAATGCTGCTGGTACAAGCCGTACTTTGCTGCAGAAAGGGTCGTACTTCTTCCTCAGAGCAAATCGCTTGACATTTTCACCTTCTATCTTTTGCAAGTTGGACGCCTAGGGTTTTTGGAGCCACTGCATCAGTTTCGAGGTGGGAGATTGCTCATTTCCTTTCAGCCGTACCATTTCAGGCTCTCTTTCTGGCACCTACAAGCTTATCCAGGTTTTCAATAAATAGCTTTCCTTTTTGCCTGAATGTTTGAATATTGCAATTGTAATCATTCGGGAAGATTAATAAACCATCTAGCTTCAAGATCTAAGCTGTATTTTGTTGTTTACAAGCATCTGGTATTTTATATTATTTTTCCAGTCATTTCTTTGCAAAATCGCAATTTGTCCTTTTATTGCAAAAACACCAAAAAAAATCAAAATACAGAAAAACAAAGAAAACTTCAGTATTATTGGCCAGTGATCGGGTTGAGAGACACCTGGTCTCTTACATTAAGGAATCACTACTCCTTCAAAAGCATGCCTTTTCATTAATCGCTGCCTTAAGTTGCTGACTGACTTATTTTATTATTATATTCTATTTTAATTATTTTCTATATTTCTTATTTTGCTATTATATATTTATATATATATATATATATATATAAATTGGATTTATTGTGAATGTATATATATTTATTTATAATGTTTATTTTAATAATGATAATTATAATTGTATTATTATAATATCATTTATAGTGATATTCAAATTTACATTTCATATATTATTATATATATATATTATTATATATATATGTATTTTGATATTTATTTTATTTGTTAATATTTATGTTTTATGTTTGATAATTATTATCTTTGATAATTATAGTTATAATAATGATGTTTAATTGGCAATTACTTACATTTATATTTTGATATTTATTTGGTTCGGTTATTTGAATTTCAATATCTTAGATTTAGCTTTACAATTTCGGGGACATGACAATGTCACAAGGCATCTTCAAAACCTTCTCCAACTTGAAGTTGGTGAAAGTAATTTAGATTTTATTTTAATTTTTTATATGTGACATGTCATCTATCTTTTAATATTTTAATTTGTTTTATTGTTTACACAATGTTAGTGTGTTGAAACTCGATTTGCATCACACACAATCATCTTAAGACAACTTGGGATGGTGAGAGATGCATTAAGCACTTTGGTTATTGACACTCTTTGGAGTGTATGGAGGCAATCAACTACAAATTGAGCCCAAAAATCAAAGCATTGATCCTAGATGATGAGTGGTGGGCTCGTTTGAAATATGTTTTAAGTTTCACTAAGCCTATCATTAACATGTTCAAGTATGCTAATACAAATTACTCATGTTTGGGTGAAATTTATTATAGCATGGACTCTATTGTTGAAAAAATAACAACCGTAATAGAAGCCAAAAAGCATGACTGCATAGAAGCATTTTTCAAAAGGATCCAATATGACCACACCCTTGGATGTCCTAGCGTATGTTTCGTCTTCAAAATATTATAACTCGCAAATATTTTATTTGCCAAAGAGGGTGGGCACCATACAAGGATGAAGAAGTTATCGCTCACTACAAGAATGCATTCAAAAGAATGTTCTCAGATGTTGTAAGAACACCCCCCTAATTTTTCACCAAATTTTTGCACTTCTTTCCAATGTTTGTTAGATAAATATTTCATCAAATAGTTGGATATAAATGATTCTATTGAGTTTGTTTGTTTGAATGATGCTTGGATAATTACTTTAAGTAATCAAAGCACATCAACTTTATACAAACAAATTTTAGCATTGAGATAATATGCCAAACAATTAGCATACATTGAGTCGTGGTGAATATAACCATTAAAAATTCATATTGCAGCTTGTTGTCCATACACAGAAATTATGAATGATTTAAAACCCAACTTGTATTGATGGCAAGGGACAAAACTAATGTGCAGTTGTAGTAGGTCGCCCAATATTTGAAGTTGAAACCTTCCACACTTAACACGCCCTTGATCTGAATGTTTGCAGGACATTAAATACATGTCTAAAACTTGCGCCAACCAATTAAAGGTGCTCCTAGCCACCACACACACTCCTAAACACCAACAACAACCTTCGAGTTCCCACACCCAGCTACAAATGAGAACAATTGTCAAAATGATGGTGTGGCAATCCCTATATCACTCGACCTGTGTAATGAGCCTCACATCCCCCTATAAAGTATGCGACCTTCCAATAAGATTACCCCTGATTCATAAAGGGCGGCAACCATGTAACATTAGCAGTCTAAAACACATAAGAATTAAGCCGACCAGCATTGAGGAAGTTGTCACACCAACCATAAGCCCACTATATGCAATCTAAAACTCAACGCCTCTTTTCAAACAAGAAAAGCCTCCTTATTTCGCCTGATATAGTAGCGACTTAACATTAATTTCAATCATGGCATCCTTATTCCCTAGAAAATTTTCAAACATGGCGCCTTTGTTCCCTAGAAATGTCTTCAATACTTTCAAACTCCCAAATTCATTTTGTCTTTCAGCAACCATTTTGCATAACTTATCAATTTTGTCTTACCTGGCAAGACTTCACAAACTTGCAAATAAACCTTCTGTTTAATTCGGAAATCTAAACTACAAAGCCTATGCATAGTTCCTAAATGAAACCACCTGCAAACGAACCAGGAAGGATCTTTCACCTCTGTAGTTGATGTCCTCTATGAGGCTTTTTGTCCTCACAAAGCCCTTGGATGAACACATTTCAAACCAGCAATATCTTATTATCAAAATTCTCCAGCATAATATAGAAAATGAGCCCCAAAACACTTTTTATAACATTTCTGAAAGCTTTCAAGAAAATATAATATAAAATCACTTTATAAATTAAACAAATCTTATTACTCCAAAAAGTGATTTATTTTATTATTTTAAACATTCATGGCATTTCGAGTCACTTTATCAGTGTCCAGCATTTAAAACTTTCAATTCTCATTCCAACGATTTATTATACTAAGGTGACCATTAAGTTATTTTAATAAAATTAGCAAACATAGTAAAAATAATTAAATTAAAGCCACAAATACACCCGAGTTGCAAAAACTGTCGAAAAGCATCAGAATTGAGATTTGACTGCCCTAGAGTGATACCAATGATGAATAATGAAAATCGGGCCTAACTGGATGAATTACTATAAATAGATGTTCCCTCTAAGAATCTTGAAGAACACACCAGAAGCCGTAATTCACTTCGAAAAGTGGCATAAGTGTCCTCAAGAGTAATCGAGCTCATTGGCAACATCAAATAATCCCTTTGACAAGGTTGACACTCACCGAGAAGGTCAAAGCCAACTGCAATGCTAGAGAAACCAAAAATGGGGACATTACAATCTGACCTCCCCAAAGATTGCTTGTCCTCAGGTAATGCCAACACAACCTCAAAATCACCTAACTAAGCCAAACTGAAACCAAATGTGATCCCAGGGTCCCAAATCAATCTCTAGAAAAACCCACCATGCTATTGTTGCACCATTCTGATTAAAACTATAAACCCATCATGCCAAGTTTGCACTCTCCTATCCTATGACCCACAAATGTAACCACCCTCAGAACCCAAACTAAAATACCTATAAGGGCTGAAATCTATACCATGAAAGATCTCCTGCCAAGGGATCTTCGTAAGGTCCACATCTGCAATCCCGCTGCTTGACATGATCCTAGGCGATAGGAAAAACAATCTACTCAACGGAAAAACATGATCCTCCACATCTCTCATCACGGAGTCCAAAAAGTGATGTAGATCAGTCCCTAGCAAGTGACTAGTATAGAAGACGACACCAATATTGACTTTGAAAATAGCTATCCTGGGAATGTCCCCTCGGTCATAAATTGATAACACCTCATCGACACTTAATCTCCAATGTGTCAAAAGGGAAATTCTGAGCACACCAAATCACCCAACCAATTGTAATCATTAAAGCATCATTTGAAGGTATATATACCAACATCATGAAATGACTATAGTAACCCTCACTTACCAAGGTGGAAACTAGAAATAACTGCACCAAATCCGAAAATTCTCCCACAACCTGCTGCCAATAAACATATAAGTACTCAAAATCAATCTACTCATAAACTAAAGTTGCCAAACTCAGTACTATAATGTTGGGGCAGCAGCTATCAAAATGAAATACTCTTGTATACACAGGGAATATGAGCATGAAAGTGGCTAGAAGGACCTCTCCAATGACCGGATCACCTCTACCATCAAACTCCAACCACAAAATACTCCACTGTTGGGTTGGAATTGCATGCCAAATCATCTGTGTGCAAGGAACTAAATTTTTGTGTGGGTTCATTGAAAAATGGACAATAGTACCAACTCTGAAATTTCGGGCACAACTCCAATCCTGAGTCAACACCTCACTAGTGGAAACTTCATTTGGGTCCCAATTCCTATGATTATCACCAACCACATCACTGAAACTGGAAAGTGTTCCATCATCCAACTCAAGGAGTGGATTATCAAATGATATATCAGCACCCATCCCAAACAATAGGTTATCAACAAAATGAAGTTTATCTTCATTCCCAAATTCAAACCAATCCTCCTTTTGATCTAGACTTCCATATTTTGATTTCTTGGAACAACGGACTAGATCATAAACCGCCTGTAAGCTATCAAGTTCTTCATTCACTTGCCTAATCTCCTTTGCTCTTTCCTTATTTTCTTGCTCTTTGAATTTTGTGACAGCAATGAGTTCTTTTTCAATTTTGAGTAATGTTATTTGAGTGCCTCTTTCAAAGAATCTTTAGTTGTACTAAGCTCAAAAGTGAGCTCATCAACCTTAACCTTTGTTTCCTTGAACATAGATAAGGCTCATCTACAAGCTTGGTTGTCACATCTTTATCTTTATTCATAAGCAAGTAGGCTGATTTCATTTTTTCCATCGAGATCTTAATCTTTTGCAAATCAACAAGGGAAATAATTTGTTCATACTGATTTCTTGGTTGCTTGTGGATGAATTTTTCAACAAGGCTTTTTGTGTCATCCAACCTAGAGTATGTGTACACTTCATTTTCAGCAGACACCAATAATTGATTCCTCCATTTTCCCTCATGAATATCAAGATCATGCAAGTTAAATGAATTGTTGTTATAATGCATGCAAACATCGGAACTTTCTTCATACCTTTCAACAATGTCTTTATGGCTGTCCCAAGCCTCATATGCCTTTCCTTCAGAACTTGTCTCATTTTCATTGGTCTCTGGAATTGTCCTTTCTTCTTTCATGAATGGTAGATGATCCTTCAAACTATGTTTCTCTAGGCCTTAGATCAAAATCAGCTCCTTGCATTAAAATTTTGTATTTGTCTTCAAGATCAAACCTCTCAAAATCAGCTACCACAATGTCATCTTTTTGCATAATTTAGGTTTCAAAGCTAGGAAAGCACTTTGGTCAAAAGGGAATCCATCCCAAACTGGTTCTTCATCACATTTAGGTGCCAACACACCCGGATCCCATTGATCTATGAGCTGATGTTTTCTATCTGAAAGAGTATGCTCATTGTGTACCTCATGAGTGGTTGATTCCCTGAACAAATCACTCTCCAAATCAAAGAGACTAAAACTATCATGAACACTCCTCTCCATAAGCTTTGTTTGGAAATCAAACCAATACCCATCTGAACTATCATCACAAGAGTGAGATAAGAAACCATCATCATAGGCTGATTTGGAGACTTCAACATATTTACCTTCAACATGCTCTTCTTCTAAAAGTGCATTGGTGATCTCAACAATGTCAACATTTGCATCTACTTCACTAGTGTCATCAAGGAACCTAGTAGTCATAGCAATCCCTTTGGATTGGTCTAAACTTGCAACCAAGGCTGCTGTTTTGTTTTTTCCCTCATGCACAATCTCATCAATAGTAGTTGCATGCATGGCTAAGAGGTCATGACTCCTAGGGCTCTATCACACATTCCTCATGTGATAAGGCACTTTATTCATCAAACATTTATGATTTGAATCCTTCTTTTTCCTCATGCTCCTCATTTTCCAAGAGAGGTTTCAGCTTCTTCTCGCACTAAGCAATCACCATTTCAACTAAGGCCTGCTCAACTGTTGGATTTCTTGATTACCCTTCCTCCTATTAGCCAATAGGATAGGAAAAAGTGAATGTGGCACATCATCACTTTCATTAATAACGATAATGGTTTGCATGGCTGCAATAACATTATCAGCATGATATTTTCAAATTTTAGCAAAGAAGTGACGAAAAATTTGGTGAATCAAATCATCCAATCCCAAATCTAACATGATGTTTTCCAATCTGAGTTTTGTAAATGTTTCAAGAATGGTAACCTTTCTAGAAAAATGAGAACATGTAAAATCATCCATATCCTGGAAACTATCCACCAACAACTGAAGTATCCTTCTCATTGTGTTATCATTGTAAGGAGCTTTAGGTGCTAAAATTCTCATGATTTCCCTCAAACATGAAGTAACAATAAGTCCTACCTCATCATCAGGATGTCTCATAAACATTGGCTTAATCAAAGAAGTCACTGATGGCTTTATTGCCCAAACCAATTTCTTTGAATCTGATTGATCTATCATATACAAACTACTCTCCACCACCTTCAACATATTGAGTAAATAACCCTTTGACTGATGTAGACTCTCAAGATACCTTCCTGAAGTATAAAGCCTATTTCCAACATCCTCTTCACTGCGTGACTCCATGAGTTTCATCCTCTTTTCAATTTTAGCTTGAGTTTGTCTCATTGATTCCAACAAAGAGTTCATTCTATCATCCATGATTTTGTCACTGAAAACTAACATGCAACTCAAGATCTTCAACAAATGTTAGTTTCCCAACAAGCTAGCAAGATACTTTGTGCTCTAATACCACTGTAAGAACACCCCCTTGATTTTTCACCAAATTTTTGCACTTTTTTCCAATGTTTCTTAGATAAACATTTCGTCAAACAGTTGGATATAAATGATTCTATTGAGTTTGTTTCTTTGAATGATGCTCGTATAATTCCTTTAAGTGATCAAAGCACATCAACTTTATACAAACAAATTTTAGCATTGAGACAATATGTCAAACAGTTGGCATACATTGAGTCATGGCAAATATAACCATTAAAAATTCATATTGCAGCTTGCTCTCTGTACATAGAAATCATGAACGATTTAAAACCCAACCTATATTGATGGCAAGGGTCAAAACTGATGTGCAACTGAAATATCACAACGAGTATATTGACCTAAATTCTGATTTTCAAAACTCAAATTTGTGCCCTAGCTTCTACACTTCAAATTTTCTACTCAAACACTAACTTCTGATATAAAATTTCTGATTTCAAACAAGGAAGAACAGCAACATATATCTTTCCAAAATGCCTCAAATAACATAGCAAATATAACTATCTTCAGATATGAATGTAATCAGCAATATGAAACATCAATATGACCATCCAAATATGCAATAATTATGATTATCAGTTTGTCCAATCTACTCCTAATCAGACTTAATGTTTATGCAATATCACAACAAAATGGGCTCCAAACATGCCCAGAAATATTACAGAAGTTTGCTGCTATGAATAAATCCTAATTACATGCCAAAAGATGTATGAAATGCTGCTCCACAATAACCCTAGCTGGCTAACTACTCCAGCTATGGCAAAAATGCAAAAAAATGAATGCAAATTATTGATGAAATGTCTCCAAAACCCGCCACAATGGTGCGCTAGCCTGCTGGGCTTTAGATGAAGGTTTGCAACCCTTGAAAGCTCACCAAATGCCAAAAACTCACCTTCCAAAACAAGGCGCACCTCTTCCAACCTGGGCGCTCCACTCTAGGGTGAAACCCTAGACAAAATATTATCAAATCTGCCCTCCACAAATCGTCTAATCTGATCTGAAAATCTGAGCATGAATTCTATCACAAAACTCCATTGAAGCACAAGTAGACCTCCGTCACGAACTCCCCCAATGATGAGTTAGATTTTTCGTCCAACTCACCCACAATTCGCAAAGGTTTTCGTCCTTGGAATAGCTGCAATAAATTGCAGATAATAACAGAAGGAATAGACACAATGATTTCAAAACCTCCAAATGAGCTTGTATATATAGCAACCTCCTCCAAAATTCCCCAAATTGGCCAACCAATTTGTGTGCCAATTTCCCTTTTTAAATTTGCTTTTATTTTATTTTTAATCCACAACTTGGGCGCCAATTTCAATAATTCAAAATTATTATTTTTTATTTATTTTTCTTCTTATAACTCCCAAAAAGGGGTTGCCCAGCCCCAAATAAAATATTTGAAAATAATTTGGCTTCACCAAAAATCATAATAAATTAAGGAAAATTAATTCCCAACTTCTCCAAGCCAAATAAAAATTATTGTGCCATTAAAGAATTATTTTTGTAATTTTGCAAGGCCCCAAACCATAGTTGGAAAACTCAGCTCGGAAAAAAACTCGCCAAGCCAAAAATTGGAGAGTCAACAAAAACTCAGAGAAAACTCGGCAACTTTTTTTTTTTTTTGTATTTTTTGCATTTTTTATGTATCTGGGCGAGTTTTTGGAAAAGACTCTGCGAGTTGAAGTCATAAAGACTCGTCGGGCAAAAAAACTCACGAGTTTTTCAAAACTCGTTGAAAACTTGGCAAGTCTTCCAACTATGCCCTAAACTACATTCCCTTACCTCATGCATTAGTCTACGGGAATGATGAATAGGCTAACTCCCAAATCTAATTGCTTCAAATATCATGTCAGAAATGGGGACATTACAGCAACTATAGCAGGTCACCCAATATTTGATGTTGGAACCTTCCAACACTTAACACGCCCTTGGCCTATAATGTTTGCAAGACATTAAATACATGTCTCAAACCTGCTCCAACCAATTAAAGGTGCTCCCAGCCACCACACACACTCCTAAACACCAACAACAGCCTTCCAGTTCCCACACCCAGCTATAGATGAGAATCAATTGTCAAAATGATGGTGCGGCAATCCCTATACCACTCAACCTGTACAATGAGCCTCACGTGCCCCTATAAAGTATGCGACCTTCCAATAAGATTACCCTTGATTTGTAAAGGGTGGAAACCATGTAACATTAGCAATTTGAAGCACATAAGAATTAAGCCGACCAGCATTGAGGAAGTTGCCACGCCAACCATAAGCCCACTATATGCAATTTAAAATGCAACGCCTCTTTTCAAACATGAAACGCCTCCTTATTTCGCTTGATATAGTAGCAACCAGCCATTAACATTAATTTTCAATCATGGCGTCCTTATTCCCTCGAAAAATTTCAAACATGGTGCCTTTGCTCCCTGGAAATGTCTTCAATACTTTCAAACTCCCAAAGTCATTTTGTCTTTCAGCAACCCTTTTGCATAACTCTTATCAATTTTGTCTTATTTGGCAAGACTTCACAAACTTGCAAATAAACCTTATGTTTAATCCAAAAATCTAAACTATGAAGCCTATGCATAGTTCCTAAATGAAACCACCTACAAACCAACCAAAAAGGATCTTTCACCTCCGTACTTGATGTCCTCTATGATTTCGTCCTCACAAAGCCCTTGGATGAACGCGCAATTCAAACCAACAATATCTTGTTATCAAAATTCTCCAACATAGAATAGCAAATGAGCCCCAAAACATTTTTATAACATTTCCAGAAGCTTTCTGAAAAATATAAACACTTTATCTAACCAACAATATCTTGTTATCAAAATTCTCCAGCATAATATAGAAAATGAGCCCCAAAACACTTTTTATAACATTTATGAAAGCTTTCAAGAAAATATAATATAAAATCACTTTATAAATTAAATAAACCTTATTACTCCAAAAAGTGATTTATTTTATTATTTAAACATTCATGGCATTTCAAGTCACTTTATTAGCATCCAACATTTAAAACTTTCTTCTCATTCCAACAATCTATTATACTAAGGTGCCCATTAAGTTATTTTAATAAAATTAGCAACCTTCGTAAAAATAATTAAATTAAAGCCACAAATACACCCAAGCTGCAAAAACTTTCAAAAACCATCGGAATCGAAATCTGACTACCCTAGAGTGATACCGATGATGAATAATGAAAATCAGGCCCGCCCAGATGACGTACTAAAAATAGATGCTCCCTCCAAGAATCTTGGAGAACACACCAGAAGTCGGAATTCACTTCAGAAATGTAATGAGCCTTGCTCAAACTGTCCTCAATTTGCTTCAATTTGCTGCCTTGTAATTTTGTCAAACAGTTTGTATGCAATGTTCTATGTTGCTGGTCTGAAGTTTCAGTTTGTTGTTTGATGCTTGTGATGAATGCCAAATTGATTTGAAAGCTTGAAAATAACTTCTACAATGCTTATGCAAGTATCTAAGTGCAATGCAATCACTTTTTGTATTTTTATATGCAAATTGATGAGAAATTACATGTATAAAATGCAGCTACAGCCAAGAGACATTTTGTCGAACACTTGGCATGCATACCATCAAGCTGATTACAAATGATATTTGAATGCACAATAACAACTACAATTGAGCAACTACTTATTTCTCCTTGATTGCAAATAAATGTCCAATACAATGCTTGTTCAAAATAGCCAAGACTCTTGGCAAATTACAGTGATATCAAATATGGTATTAGCTGATATGAATGCACACCTACAGCTGCAAACTAACTTATTCAATATGCAATGCTATCATGATTTATTGATAGAGGAACCTGGTGGAATGAAGTCGCCTAGAATGATAGTTGATGAAGCATCCAAAGTTCAAGCCAAATCGAACTCCTCAAGGAATCGCCCCTGTTGCTGATGTGAAGGCAAATAAAAATTAATTTCCAGCTTCTTGCCACTCCAAAATGCCTCCAATGAAGTCGCCTCTTCTCCTTGAGTCATGCGCCTCCCTTACTTGCCCAAATCGAACCACAATGAAGTCCTTTTATGCAAAAATTGTGGCATATGAAGATGCAGATTTTTGACAGTAAATTTTCTGATTTTAAAATTAGAATCTCCTCCCATTCAAATCGTCCTCCAATGTGTCAAAAGGTGAAGAATCTTGATGCCAAAATGTTCTCCAATATTGCTCCAAATCGACTAATACCAAAATTGGCCTTTGGCCACAAATTTTGTTCAATGAGAAGTCTGAAGTAACCTCTCCAATGGCTGCAACCCTTCAGAAGATATTTCACTTCCTCAGTTATGCTATCAATGGGAGTTTTCGTTCCCAAAGACAATAGACCGCAGAAACCTTAGCTCCAAAAGTGCTCATAAAATTGAAGATGTCAAATGTTGGATGAGAACAATGGCAGCCAACACCCTCTTTTGTATTTTTCCTTCTCCTCAATAGGGCGGCTTCTAGAAGCATCTTAATATTTTATTATTATTTTAATTTTATAATTTACATTTGCACTTTATAATAAAATAATAACTCATAACATAAAGTGCAAATATAACATCACCTTATAACATGAGGTTTCTAAAAATAGAAACATATTAATTAATCATTAGAACACCTCCATATGAATACTGAATCCCAAAAGAAGCCAACTGCCAACAAGGTAACTACCAAGAAAACCCTCTAAACATGCCCCATTAGCCTAGGAGGGCCACTGATAGGCTAATCATGTAGATGTATCAATGTCTAGCTAGAAGGGGACATTACAGGAAAGTGGCATAAGTGTCCTCAAGACTAACTAAGCTCATTGGCAACATCAAATAATCCCTCTGACAAGACCGACACTCACCGAGAAGGTCAGAGCCAACTGCAATGCTAGAGAAATCAAAAATGGGGACATTACTAATGTAGATATGCAAAATGTTGTCTTGAGTGAGTCTAACCACTTCATATCTTCAAAGAATCATGATGCTTGCACTCTTCAAAACAAGTACAAAAAATATGCTCATAATGGTGGTATATACATGGGCAAAGCTCTATTTACTTGTAACCTCTTGCAATAAAAATTCCCTCTCAAGTATGCATTTTTTATTTTTTAACTCTCATTTTTCATGTCCTGCTATATATTATTAATTTATAATTTATAATTTGTGTTTTCTAATTGTATATGTTGTATGCAAATTCAATAGGTTGTGAGTTCTTCTTTAGTTGAATAAAATTGGAGTACATACTCTTTTATCCACTCAATTAAGCACAACCGATTAAGTGCAAAAGCTAAAGATTTGGTCTTTGTGCACTCCAACTTACATGTCTTGTCACATTAGAGACCTGATTACAATCAGGGGGTGACAAAGAATTGAGATATAACTCCTAAGTGTGCTGACTTGGATGTTACAATTTATAGCTTGCCGAAGTCTCTATGGATGAGGCAGCTTTTGCAATAACATGGCTAGTGGGAGTGGCACTATAGTTGATTGTGGTTCAAATGAAAAATTAACCAAATGTTGACTTTGACTCTTTCGATGAAGAGCAATATGAAGATAATTGACTATTGATTGTAATTTTCATTGTGTATTGGCATTTGACAAATCACAAAATTATAAATTTGTGAGTATTTTCTTTTTGCAAATTATGAGGTATTTAAATATTTTGTTTGGTAGCGATTCTGAGTACCAATGTTTTAAATTTTAAAAATTTGTGTGTGCGGGCGCGCGTGTGTGTGCTTAGAGTTTAAACGTTTAGTGAATACTTCCACAAACATACACCTGTCACATTGGTTATTGTCACTTAAGTAACTCTCTACTAATTAACCAAACAGTGATTCTATAGACATAAATTTTGATTCTGAGCTTGGTTGGTGAGGTTGAGGAATCAAAAGCACATCCATGCTTGTTAGCCGCCCAAGTTCAAGCTTGGGTCATGGAATTTATACGTACTGTCACCTAAGCATCCCATCTCACTGACCTCGGGGTTCTGCAAAATCACTGGACAAATCACCACTGCCCTGCAAATAGTAAATATGCACCAGTATCACATTTGCTACCCAAAAAGAATGTGTGCCTGCCCAATTAGACATTGGCTCAAAAGCACCTAATCACGGGAAGCTATGACATCCTGCCGACCAGAGGATTGCACCTTATCATGTAAGGAATCACCCCAGACCTACAAGTGCTAAAAGCCCAATACTCTCTCCCCTGCATATCCTGCAAGAGAGTTTGCAGTGCACAATGTGATGGCCTTGGTTGATTTGGGTTTGCACAGTTATTTAGCTGTAGAAATTAATTCTAAGTCTATTCAAATCATTCTAGAAGCCTTTTGGAACATTAGAAAGGTCCAAGTTAACATGTCTAAAAAATAATGATACATGAACTGAACTTTTGGATTTAACCTAATTCAAATATACATTGAGGTGAGAAGTAGTCACTGCCTCTACGTAATGGAGCTATATCATTCTATTGTTAAAATCTATAGGCTGTTATCATTTGACACTCACTCCAATTTGCATCAGGCTTTGCACTGCTTCAATTTTTAATTTTTTACAGGTATGATCCAAAGAGATGGGATGTACTAGTAATAAGGACTGTTGTCATGGTGCAAGAAATTGTGGTGCAATGGTAATTATTACAATCTGTGATGGTAATCCAGGTTCAAAACCCCTTAAGCTAACAAGGCAGCCTCACCGCAAATATGTATGTGGTAAGGTTGTAGTTTAACGAAAATGGGTTACATGAAAGCATGATCCATGTTTGCAAATTTCCTGACACAATATGTACCAAGAAAAAGAAATGCACGTTCCATCATATCCGCACTCAATGCGTAGCAACCAATAAATCTGCGTACAGGATAATACATACAAATCCATTACCAGCAAATTTGTAACTACACAATAAAGCATTCAAATACATACAATTTCTCGGACCATGACAACAGTCCTTATTAGTTATTACTATTACACCCCATCTATGATTGTAATGAAGACAATCTTCTATGACGGTAATCCAGGTTCAAAACCCCTTAAGCTAACAAGACAGCCTCTCACCCCCAGTATATATGTAGCAAGGTTGTGGTTTAACAAAAATAGGTTACATGAAAGCATGATCCATGTTTGCAAAACTTAATAACCTGACACAATATTTACCAAAAAAACGAAATGTATGTTCCATAATATTCAAGCTCAATGCGTAGCAATCAATAAACAAAGCTTTGACTACAAGATAATACATACAAATCCATTACCTGCAAATTTGTAGACCGAATTTTCTCATCAGGCTTTGGAAAAGAAGCTACAGTTGCAAGGTAATCGGTTGCAACAGTACCACAACCAACCTGGGCACAATTCCTTCATTGAATATAAATAAAACCCAAAACAGGCAACTGTGTGTGAATCCATACTCATTGAATGCAAGAAAAGGGGAAAAACAAAAACAGCGTTGTAGACAAGCATTTGATGTGATTGCATTCATACCACAATTCGTCGTTCTGGGAGAGGAGGAAGACTGACGGATGAACTATCATCCCTTTGCAGAGTACTTTCTGTATAATTCATCTTGGCTCTGAATCAAAAACTTTTAAAATCATGGCCACAGGTTGCGATAACCCAAGTTGAATAGAGTAACATGAAACAAATAAAAGTTACAGATTTTTAAGGGAACAGGTAAATTGGGTACTTATAAACAAATAGAAATTTGTGTTATTCCGGTGATCGCACCTTGGAAATTTGCAGATATTTGAGTCTTTTATATCTAGATTAAACTGCCCAAATGTTTTGAGATTTAAGCCAACCGAATGAATTGTAAATAAATGAGAAACAGGGGATGGTCCTGAATGCCATTTCAAATGAGATTGCGAGGGCAGGGAAGACAGTGCCATCGAGAGTTATCAACTCCGAGTGCCTCGAAAGGCTCGCGGAATACATAGAGATAGGATACCGTAGCCACGACAACGGAAATAAAAATAATTTCGTTAATTTTAAGATAAAGTTTGTTGTGGTTGTAAATTTTATTATTTTAATTGAATTAAGAATACAGAAAACGATACCAGGCGCAGCTGTGAAAAACGGCTAAAGCAGGCACATGGGCTGAACAGAAAAAGTTACAGCCCAGCCATTACAAAAACTCAAAGATTCCTCCAATAGGAGTGAAAAAACATAACCCCCGGAACATAGAATGCCCGTGGGAGAAAAAAAACCGAACTTTTTGGATTTTGAATAGAAGGCCACAGGGTTAATCTTAGCTAGCCTATTAAGTTGGTTTTAAATTCGAAGGTGTCGATTGTTTATCTTATTTTTTATATTGAAATTTTATATTAAAATGATTTTAAATTGAGAGATGTTATTTTAGAAAATTAATTTTTTTAATATTTTTTATTTTCAAAAGAAATTAAATTTTAAATTATGATAATATATTAAAATATTATGTATTTATAATCAATTTTAATATTTGAATTGAAATATTCCTACATTTATATTATGAAATTTAGTATATCCCATATCTATTCTTTAATAGAAATAACATTCCAAATTTTAATCTTAAATGAGTAATTTAATCATTAAAAAAATTATTGTAACTAATTAAAAAAAAAAGAAATGTTTTAGGTTGATTTATTTGAGCTTCATTTCAATAGAAACAAAAAAAAGTTGCATTA
>VDFB02092324.1:0-54674 GCA_007258455.2 Sequoia sempervirens | reverse complement strand
TAAGCCCCTTTTTTGGGAACCATCTTGGTGCACTTACCCTTAAATTAACCATCATGAGTTAATTCATAGGATTTTAGAAAGTTTTATTTTATAAAATAAATAATTTTATTTTTATTTTGGATGATGTCACCGTACAAGCTAATGTCATCTTTTAATTGGTTTTTGATAACTTAAAAAGATGATGATGTCATTCTTAGGAGGCCCATTTTTATGTAAATTTCCCTAATGTAGTGGTTGCCTTCTTTTTGGTTGTTGGTTCGCTGATGTTGGGATGATTGTTGCGTAATGTTGTTATCTTTTTTTTCAGTTGCTTTATTTTATAAAGGGTTTTGGGCCCCTTCAAAACCTATTTTTTACCTCTAATCAAAACATAGATATAGGAAACCATTAATATTAAAATGAAAAGAAAAAAAAATTGAACTACCAAACAACAAAAGTTTCTGTTAATTTAAATGAGATAGGGAGTGTGTTTTGGTATACTCATCTAACCCAGTCGAACAAATAAAGGAACCCACAATGAAGCCTACTTTTTGAAACATGAATTTCGCATGTCAAGTCAGTTAAGATGTTCATAAATTACAAATATTTCATCTTCTAACGCACTCAAATCATATTAATTTCACCATGTTTAGACTGGTCAAAGCAGTCATCAGAAAACACCGCCTTCTAGGATCTCCATAGAATTAAAGTGAATATCTATATAATATTGTCGAATCATTTTCACTCGTTTTAAAAAAATAATGATAATAGTATTAGGTACTCCTTGTGTAAGTATTGTTTCATTGTTGAATCTATTATTTAATTATTTTTAAACAAGAAATAATTTATTATACAAGCAAATTTTATACTTAATATTGGCAATGATAAGTTTTGTTACAACAAACAAGAAATAATTAGATGTTATTTAAGTATTTTTATTATTAATTTGTGTATTAATGATATATCTAATACAATGTTAATACTAATATTATATTTCAAAATATAATATTAATATGTACAATAATTAATATATATAATATGATATTATAAATAGGTAACATTATATTAATATAAATAAGACGTCTGATTAAGCCTATTATTTTAATATAATTTCTCACTAATTTTATTATATTATTATTACAAATAACGATAATAGTATTAATGTAACGCCCCGCCACGCAACCCTAGAGGAAGTTGCAATTAACTACTCAAATGCACAATTTTTATTTATTTTTGTTTAAATACAATTAACATGCAAGTTCACTACCCATTGCCAACAACCTCTAAGGTTACGAGACTAAGATTACTTTAAAACCCAAACAACAAAAAACATGAATTGAAACCATAACATTTAATTACTTAAGAAATTAAGAACACATAAATTTCATACATGATAAATTACATCAAAGAACAAGAGATACCTCATGATTTCAAATAACATAATTTAACAATAAGATTACAACTCTCATTCCTCGAATGAGGTAAATCCAATAAGCGTGGTTACATAATACATCTTCCACCTCGATAACAAATGAGGGGTAGTAAATTACAAGATTCAACTGAAATGAATGAAACCTGAAAAGTAACTGGATCCTACGAACTCTCCAACTAGAAATCTCATCCACACAAACAAGAAGAAAACCCAACAGAGTAAGGTGCACGTTCCACCCAACCAAGTGATACATGAAGGCTCACCCCCCGTGCTAGGAGATAGTAACATGGATTCCTAGACAAGACCATCTACCTCTAGACATGGGCTAATACATAACTGAACTGAATCAAATACAAATACAACATCACTTAACACAATGGTTACAATGCTTCCAGAGTTAAATAATCAATTGCATCACTGATACAAACATATTGCTGACTTAGGAGAAGTGTCATCATAATGTTACATGGGTTATCCTGGTAAGTCTTCTTAGTCCCCGGCCCCCATCTTGGGATATCCTGGAAACCTCTAACGACTCCCGGCCCCTCATGCAAACCAATGCGGGATTAGTTATCTCTCATAAAGACAAGATAGAGATCTTGCCATTCCAAGCCTTCTCATCCCATCCCAAGTCTATACAATCCCTTGTGTCCATGAGCGAGGCAAAATTAATCTTATTAAGTGTTTGATACTACCTATTCCTCTAATCAATTTATTTAAGTTATCACTCGATTAACTAACTTACAATGAGTTACCCTGGCACCACTTTGTGTGTCGACCCTCATTGCAAGCCACTCCTCTAAGACAACACGTGGAATAACTCAACAACCCAAGGGTACACAAGTGCGACCTAAAGATATTAAATCCCTATCCACGACATAAAGTCAACACATCTTGTTCATGATAACTGGGTATCTATCTGGATACATTAAGACACACTACCTAAGGCAATCCAAAGGTTTACTAACATATTACAACAATCCACACCATTAAATGAAAACCCCATCTGGAAGACTTAACATAAACAAATAATTCCATTTGTCCAACATCAAGAATGAGAAAGATAACATAACGAAAGAACAATTTGGCAATTTAATAACCTACTTTAGGATTTCCTAAATCCAAGCAAAGCAATGACATATTGCATGTAATCAATTAAAATAATTAACATTATTTGAAATAAGAAGCTTAAACTAATTGTTTTCTTCCAACTTCCTCAATTACAACAAATGTTAACAATTAATTTATTTTTTAATAACATTATTCTCTTATAAAACTGACTTCACATCTATAATAAAAATCATTATAGAAAAACTATATTTAAATATAAATTAAACATATATAATTATATATTTAATATATATACAATTATATATATTTATATTTAAATATGTATATATATTTCTTTAAAAAACTATTTAACATTCTCATTCAAAAAAATATATTCCAATCATTTAAAATATATATTATATATATTAAATAAAATAAATTAATAAAAAAAACATAATATAAATATATATATATCTATAATATATATATATTATATATATAATAAATATATACAATAATAAAAAAGGTTTTTATTTAAAGTCAACCCCCAATCCAAAGGGAGGAAAACGTAGCCTGGTTGCGCCCAACCTTCCCTAGTGGAGGTTGTGCTACATGGGCAGCGCTTCCCCCACAATGTGTGGGGAGCGCTGCTCACAATAGCTCCCTCCACTAGGGTGCCACAGCCGCCCCTCTCCTCCCCACCCAATTTTATATTATAATTTTTTTATTTTTTATTTTTTTTCTATTTATTATTTTTTTTTTAAAAATCAGTAACATACTATGTTTCTGGCAATTTCGAGAACAAAGATTTTTTTTTTGACAGTAAATTTTTTTTATAAATTTTTTTCCCAGAAAATTTCTCAGCATAACAGTACATAATTTTTATATGTAAAATCTATGGGTCTAGATATAAAAAAATTCATTTTACATCAAATTGGACAAATCTTTCTAACAAAGAAAACTATAGCAATTATTTTCAAGAAACAAGAATTTTTTTTAATTTTATTTCAAATTCTGGAAATTTCCAAATTCAAATAGAGAGGTTTCAAAATTTTCTTTTGTTTCCTTTCCATTTTTTTCTATTGTTAAAACTTGAGAATTTCTGTTGTAAAAGTTTGTTTTTCCACAAGAATCTAAATTTTTCCATGATTTCAACAGAGGTTTTCAAAAATTCAAAGCAAGTTTTACAACCTCTTAAAAAATTAAATCGAAGCATCTAAACAAAATAAAACCATTTAAGGAACCTTTTTTTAAGTTTGAAGAAGAAGAGGACTAAAGTTGAGCTTCCCTGCAAAATTTCAATTTCCAGAAATTCTTCCAAAATCTTCACTCCAAATCCAAAATGTATCCAAACAAGAAAAAAGTCTTTTTTCTTTTAACGGCAAATTCTCCAAACAAAATTAAAATAAATGAAATAAAAATAAAATATCTCCCATAAATTTTCCAAAATATCCCATCCACCATAGTTATTTCTCCCTCTATGCATTTTGAAGATATTTTATTTTTCTTTTAAAATTTAAAACCAAAATTTCTTTTCAACAAGAATTTAATACTTTTAAAAAATTTCTTTTCAAAAAAGAATTTAACACTTTTAATTCCATGCACTTTTCAAAACAACATTAACCATTTAATTTATTTACTCCACAAAATAAGTTTAATGAATCAATTCATTTACTCATAAAATAAATTTAACCACTAGAATTAAATTAATTTACCACATAAATTAAATTTGATTAATTAAATTAAATTTAAAGTTTTTAACCATTTTAATCTAAAATACATAAATAATCATTTCCACCACTTAAACATTAATTCTCACCGATAATAAATGATCAAAACATCAAAGATGGCATGACTTAACAACATACCAGACACAAACTAACGACACACTATGACAGGGTTGTAGTTTGACAAGGAAACTCCGTTACTATCTCCCAATCGAATATCGTTGGTCAATGGACACGCTCAAACTTGTGAAAGCAGGTGGAGTCGATGTCCTGTACCTGTCAACCTCCGAACAAAAAGTATATCGAACATGCATATATATAATATAATAAAACACACCGTGAAGAGGAAATCGCGGAATTGCGGGGCGCTCGTAAGTGAGTGGTGCAATCCCGTCTCCTTCACCAATACAGTATTACTAACTGACAAATCTAACATCAATAATATAATCAAAAGCATGAAGCATCATTAATTCAAATATTTGCTAAGCTAATCCAAAGCATGCCATAATAATAACATCAGAATAAAATACCATCACATCAAAATATAACATTCACACCTCTTTACAGTTAGCGATCAAATAATAACCAAGTACCATAGTCAAAATATTAACAGAAACAAAGCATAACAGAGAAGAACACTGTCCGATCAAAAAAGCATAAAATGAAAGGGTGCTACAATTAAATAGATATTATATTAGAAAACTATATAATATTGAAATTTCCTTAAGACATATGGGGCCAACTTTAATTATAATGGCTATACTTAATTAGATAAATATAATACCATTAATGTTGGCCAAATCATACTACTAAGTTTAATAGTATGATTGAGATATATAATATCCTACTTTAAACCATATTAGTAAGTAATTTATTATACCATTAACACGTTTGGTTAAGCCCTAACTTATATTAAATATTTGCTTGTATGGTATTATTTCAATAATAAGTTAATACTAATTTTACCTAACGTTTCTTAATTTGGTAATGTAATAAGTTATTTAGGAAAGTTACTTTATATAATATATAAGAAAAATTAAGTTGTATTAAATTATATAAAACTACTTAATAATACCATTATGGGGCCAATTATGCTTACTTAATATCCATCAGGATATTAATAAGGATATTATTATTTGGTTAATATCTAGTTTATTATATTTTGGTTAATACAACTTTCCTTAATAGTATTATAATACTATTAATATGGATATTAAATTAAGTTGTGTTAATTATATAAAGTTGATATCATATTATACGTTATAAATAAATAAGACATCTTATTTAATTATATAACTTATTATACCAAATCCTTATTAAATTAAATATATTCATTGTATCCTTATTATTTTGGTTTAAACGTCTGGTTAATTGTATCATTTGCTTGTATAATAATTTTTTTGTTTTGTTTTAATATCATTACAACCCTCCTTTTTAAATCAGCAGTGAATATGATTATTAATTCTAGTTTTAATATTGGTGTTTATAATAATGGATAATATAAATATTAATACAAGGAATAATAAAGGAAATATAATATTAGTATTAACATTGTATTCTAGAACTAAAGTGTTTAGTAATGTGTGTAATGTAAATGGTCATATTCGTTATGACATTGATAACAATAATATCATTTTAGTTGAATAATAATAATACATTGTATGATAAAATGTATCCTTAATAAAATTGGACCAAAACACGGCTAGTTGGTGCATGGGCGGTCAAAGAGTATGCAGGGGCATAGGCATCCGACATCCAATGCCCCATGCCATTTTGGGGGCTGGATAAGCCAAATAATTTCAAATATTAATATAATTTGGTTATTAGTGTATTCAATAGATATAATAAAATTAGTGGGAAATTATAGTTGTGAGTTGGTTAATACAAGCTAAATATCTATATAATACTATTATCGTTATTTGGTATAGCCATTATAATTAAAGTTGGTCCCATACTATTATTAAACTTAATAGTATAATATCTCAATTATATTAAAAATTGTACCAAAACAAGAAATATATAAAATTAAACTTTAATTCAACCAAAACCTAGTATTATTAACTATAAATAAGGGGCCCCAATACTTTAATTAAGTATAGTATTATATCATTTCATTGTTGAATCTATTATTTAATTATTTTTAAACAAGAAATAATTTATTATACAAGCAAATTTTATACTTAATATTGACAATGATAATTTTTGTTACAATTAAACAAGAAATAATTAGACGTTATTTAAGTAATTTTATTATTAATTTGTGTATTAATGATATATCTAATACAATGTTAATACTAATATTATATTTTGAAATATAATATTAATACGTACAGTAATTAATATATATAATATTATATTATAAATAGATAACGTTATATTAATATAATTAATAAGGCTAATATGAGTCATATTTTTAATATAATAGGATCAAGAGTAAATTTAAAATATCATATTACTAATATAATATAAGAGTTGATATCTTAAATAGAGTTAATACCATTACAACTGTCCTCTTACTATATATAATATAGTAAAAAGTTTAAAGTTAATACCATTATTAATACAACAGTATAACTTTAAACTTTATACTATTGTATTATATACTTGCATTATTAATATACTAAATAATACAGCAGTATAAAGTTTAAAGTTAATATACTATATATATAGTATATTAACTTAATAATATACCAAATCTATATATTAATATATAGTATATTTATAGTTAATAATACCATTAATATCTACTTATACTATTAATATACTATGTATTAATGGCTAAGTCTTATATCTAGTAGATATAAGTTGTAATATCTAGAAATAAAATAATACAACAGTATAAAGTTTAAAGTTAATATAATATATATAGTATATTAACTTAATAATATACTTAATAATGTACCAAATCTATATATTAATATATAGTATATTTATAGTTAATAATACCATTAATATCTACTTATGCTATTAATATACTATATATTAATGGTTAAGCCTTATATCTAGTAGATATAAGTTGCAATATCCTTGTAATATCCTTATTAATATTCTACACGTTTATACTATATACTAGTAATGTTAATACTAGAATTATTTATAATATTATATTATATATATTAATTATTGTACTTATTAATATTATATTTTGAAATATAATATTAGTATTAACATTGTATTAGATATATCATTAATACACAAATTAATAATAAAATTACTTAAATAACGTCTAATTATTTCTTGTTTAATTGTAACAAAAAATATCATTACCAATATTAAGTATAAAATTTGCTTGTATAATAAATTATTTCTTGTTTAAAAATAATACCATTAAGGAAACTTACTACAAAATATTTAAATAAGACGTCTGGTTAAGCCTATTAATTATATAGGACATTAACATTTCAATACCATTAAGTTAGGCTTAACCAAATTAATACTAATAACGTGAAACGTTATTTCTTTACTTAAGAAACGTGCAGAATTAAATATCCATATTAAATAGGATACTTATGGTATTAATACTATAAGTATATAAGTTATTTAGTACCAAATAACGTATATAATAAGTTATGCTTCACGAGACAAGTATATAAATTTTATATAAGAAACTTATTTTTGTTGATTTCGTATGGGGCCCCTTATTTATATTAAAATAACAGGATTAACTAGACGTCTTATTTATATTAATATAACGTTATCTATTTATAATATAATATTATATATATTAATTATTGTACATATTAATACTATATTTTGAAATATAATATTAGTATTAACATTGTATTAGATATATTATTAATACACAAATTAATAATAAAATTACTTAAATAACGCTTAATTATTTCTTGTTTAATTGTAACAAAAATTATCATTGCCAATATTAAGTATAAAATTTGCTTGTATAATAAATTATTTCTTGTTTAAAAATAATTAAATAATAAATTCAACAATGAAATGATATAATACTATACTTAATTAAAGTATCAAGGGGCCCCTTATTTATAGTTAAGAATACCATGTTTTGGTTGAATTAAAGTTTAATTTTATATATTTCTTGTTTTGGTACAATTTTTAATATAATTGAGATATTATACTGTAACGCCCGTCGTGCAAACCCCAGAGAACACACACATAATGCAAATAATTTTTTTTTTTAAATAATAAAAGTAAGCATGCAATATCATTAAACCATAACCACATAGCATAACACATGGCATTAATACACTTGGTTCTCTGGGGCACGCAAGGTTACATCGCAACAACTAAACAGAATAAAGATAAAGAAAATAACATAACCATTTAATTTAAGATAACCATATACAATGATACATCCGATAATCATGATGCGAGTATGATAAACATCGCATAATTACATCCATGATAAATCTTTTAACAAGATCCAATTAAACCTAACTATTACATCATTGTTTCAATATTACATTACAATCTTTGATACTGAATTACATTGAACTTCCCAACATAGGGATTAATACAAGAATAATTAAATATGAAATACACGGTGAATGCTGGTACAACTCCAATTGGAAATGTTGAGAAGACAAGACGCTGATGGGGAACCCAACGGGTGCGGAGCACGTTCCACCCAACCATATGAATTACAAGTAACTCACCCCCCGTGCTCAGAGGTGACGAGGAAGTGAACCCGACCATGAATGTCAATCGACTCAACAACAACATGATACAAAACAAGTACAACCCAAGTATGCAATGCACAACCATCGACGTACTCAAATCACATAACAAGTTAAAACCAAGAAACTCATCGCAATAACATGAAGTACTATCAATTAACAATCATGAATCAATTCACAAGAATTCAAAGAAACATCACAAAGAGATAACATCCAGAGGCAACAACACAAGCAACAAGGGTGTCAAGTGGAGAGGGTCCTCGCATAGCTCTCATGGGATCTCCTGGCACTTCCTCCAACTTAGGCGCCGGCACCCATCTATGGATTCCCTAGCCCTCGAAAATAATATAAGATACAATATCTAGAGGCAACTACAACCAAGCACAAGGGTGTCAAGTGGAGAGTGTCATCGCATAGCTCTCATGGGATTCTCCTGGCCCTTCCTCCAACTGAGGCGTCGGCACCCATCTATGGATCTCCTGGCCCTTCCTCCTAACTGAGGCGCCGGCACCATAGGGTAGCTAATGCGGAGCCGATAATCTCTTATGAAGACGAGACTACGACTTTGTCGACCACGGCCTTTTCAGTCTATCACTAGTCTATGGTAGCCCAAGTGCATAGCCGAGGAACCCAATGTTTTATTATCTTGTGTTTTTTAAACTACCCAACCCCCTAACTCTATTGTTTAGGTTATCACTTGTTTAGCTTACTCATTCGTGGGTTATCCTGGCCCTTCCTCATCCTGAGGCGCCGGCGCCCATGAAGAGCCACTCTCCCTCCTATGACCCCTAACATATCTCAAAGCAGGCAAGGGTTGAACTAAACCATAAGAACATAATACTCGAATCCACACACGCGAGGCAATATTCCTCTCGCAACAACCCATAACAAACTATCATAAGAACACGTTCAACCCTTCCAAACATAAATCATTAAACTTCAAAACCAAAGATGAAAATAATATGAAGACAACTTCAAAACTAAACATGCCTCTGGACTGGGGTTACAAAACAATAGGGTTCCCACCTAGCCAACACAAGCGATAAATAAAGATATAACATAACAAGAAGACTCACATCACACTTAGCAAAGTTGCACCAATAAGGTTGTTTCCACTCTCAAATAACTGACTCAATACGACTGTTTTCAATAAAGCCCACAATCACAACTAATGGCTAATTCTTGACTAAAATATTTATTTAATCAAAATAATATTTGAACATTGCCCATTTAAAACTACATAAAAATTACCAAGATATAAACAAATTTAAACTTTTAATTCCAATATAAAACTACGTTCTTACAATGTAATAATTTAACATTAAAACTAAATAATCATTATTCCTCCTTAAAAATAAATGATATTAAATAACAAGATTATAATCTCAATTTTATTTTCTTTTTTTATTTTTAAATAAAATACATTACAATTATATCATAAAATAAAATAAATAACTAACTAACTAACTATATATATATATACATATATATATGTATTAATATATATATATATATATAAAATTAAAAGAAAATATATAAAAATTAATATAAAAAAAACTTAAACTAAGTAACAGGCGCGGGCCCCTATGGCTGGGCGTAGTCCATAGGACTGCGCACAGCAGTCCATTGACTACTGTACCCTGCAGCCAGCGCGCATGGAGAGGGGATGAAGAGGTACGCCGTCCCTCCCTTCCCACAATACCAAAAAAACAAACTTAAATTTTATTTTCATAAAATTTTATTAAAAACAAATTTCGATATAAACGAAATTACTGTATGAACAATTTCGATTTCAGAACAATATTTTAAAAAAAGAATTCATGTGACAGTCGTACGGCTGACGCACCAATAAATTGTTTATTAAAACAAACCAATATAAACCAATATATATATATATATTCTGGGTAAATAGACCAATATAAATTAGAAAATATATATATATATATTCTGGGTAAGCAGATCAATATAAACCAGTATATATATATATATACTTATACATTCTGGGTAAAAGTACAGAGGTATATAAATAAAATAAAATAAAAAAATTACAAAACAATAAATACATCCACTCATGTTTCGATATACTGACAAAACCCCAAATTTATTATCTTCAACAAGAAATTCATCTTTTCTACAATCCTATCGTTTATAGATTGAAATGTTTCAGAGGATCGGGGTTCTTGTTTTGACAAACAAATTGGACAGTATAATTACTATGATTTTCTTTGTTTTCTAGTCTAATAATTTGCTCTAGTTTCAGTTTTCAATAGTAGTTTTTCCTATATTCACAAAATTCATTTTAATCAAATATATTTTTCCTTTTTCTGAAGCAAACAGATAAAAACAAGGGTACAAAAAGAAGACTACGAGAGGAACCTGGAGTCCAATGCAAATCTGAAGATGCCCGCTTGACTCTGATGCCCTCGAACCAAATTCCAATCTTTAGTCCATAACGAACTCAACAATCACTTGAGCAACTTCAACTTTCTGATCTTCTGTGTGTGTGAGAGAACTTCTCAAAAATTCATAATTAAATAAAATATATTGCCCATCCTTCAAAACTCTCCAAAAATCCCCAATTAAAAGAAAATCAATTCTTTAAAACTAGCTTTTTCCCAACTCTCAATTCCTATTGGCTCACACTGTCTTTTTATTCTTTTATTTGTTTTATTGCTTTAATTCCTGTTTTGCAACTTTTCTTGCACCTCACATTATATATTTATTTTAAATAAATTATTCACATAATTATCCACCACCAATTTAATTGATTAAAATAATTAAGCCATATTTAATATTTAATTATTATTTAATTGCAATATATGATTTTCAAAAATAGTTAAATTATTTAAATATTTAAATACCATTTAATCCAACATTAAAATAAATAATTTATTTCAATCATTAAGCTAAATCATAACTATAAATGCCCTCATAAATAAAAATAAGACAAAACACATAACACAACACACAATGACGACAATTACATAAAGGTCAACTATACCAAACAATGAGATGACCTGACATCATGGAACGGGAGGACTTCATCGTCACCTCTGTATCAACATTTATCCGTTGGGTTATTTGGTGCTCGCCCTGTCCTGCCGAAGCAGGCGAATCGAGACTTGTACCTGCAAATTCTGCATACAAACGAAATTGTGTACATGTGCATATATATATATATATATAATCAAAGCATTAAATCGAAGTACTGCATTGTGAGAAGGAATCGCAACATAGCAGGGCACTCGCGAACGAATGATGCTATATTGTCCTTCATCACACCTATCCTAACAATTATAATTTAACTGATAAAATAACATTTCTAAACTAACAATTTCATCTCATGACATAATTCATTAAATCATTGCATCATAATATAATTATGAAAATCAACTAATATAACCAACCATACTGTCATACGAAATAATCATGTCCATAATGAAACAATAGCATCATCTAACGTTTAACTAACCAAATCAAACAATATCATCATCGTCACAAGTAGCAAACAACCGCATTGAAAAATAATAAATTCAACTAGTAAAAGGAGGGGTACTACATCCTCCCCCCCATAAAATCGGCTTACTCCTGGAAGCCGGTAAACAAAAAAAGAAATAAGGTTCCCCAATACAGGAGGCATCCTCACACACCAAGACGGTGAACTAACCACCATGAAAAACTAGCATCAAACTCACACATAAGAGTAACAAATAATAATAGAAGTATTAGTAACATGGGGGTATTACATCCTCCCCCCCAAGGATATGGCTTACTCCAGGAAGCCATTAAATAGATAAGAGTAAGCACACAACAACCACGCAAAGAACATACCACAAACCACACTCATAACTCACATCACTGGAAAACACACCACACAATGACACAAGGGTTTATAGTGCATCCCTGATAGGAGGGATATCGGTGCATTGCGTACTACACCGAGGGTCCTATCTTTTCCCATCAGTTTACTGCACCATTGCCCTGAGACCGACTAACGGAAGAAACTTAGGTTCACAACAAACACAACAAAACAAATGAAACTCTAGGCTCTAGGGACTAAACGCAAGGTTACATAGTGAGAACACATAGTGCCCAGTGTATGAACCTACGCTCTGATACCAAGTTGTAACGCCCGTCGTGCAAACCCCAGAGAACACACACATAATGCAAATAATTTTTTTTTTAAATAATAAAAGTAAGCATGCAATATCATTAAACCATAACCACATAGCATAACACATGGCATTAATACACTTGGTTCTTTGGGGCACGCAAGGTTACATTGCAACAACTAAACAGAATAAAGATAAAGAAAATAACATAACCATTTAATTTAAGATAACCATATACAATGATACATCCGATAATCATGATGCGAGTATGATAAACATCGCATAATTACATCCATGATAAATCTTTTAACAAGATCCAATTAAACCTAACTATTACATCATTGTTTCAATATTACATTACAATCTTTGATACTGAATTACATTGAACTTCCCAACATAGGGATTAATACAAGAATAATGAAATATGAAATACACGGTGAATGCTGGTACAACTCCAATTGGAAATGTTGAGAAGACAAGACACTGATGGGGAACCCAACGGGTGCGGAGCACGTTCCACCCAACCATGTGAATTACAAGTAACTCACCCCCCGTGCTCAGAGGTGACAAGGAAGTGAACCCAACCATGAATGTCAACCAACTCAACAACAACATGATACAAAACAAGTACAACCCAAGTATGCAATGCACAACCATCGACGTACTCAAATCACATAACAAGTTAAAACCAAGAAACTCATCGCAATAACATGAAGTACTATCAATTAACAATCATGAATCAATTCACAAGAATTCAAAGAAACATCACAAAGAGATAACATCCAGAGGCAACAACACAAGCAACAAGGGTGTCAAGTGGAGAGGGTCCTCGCATAGCTCTCATGGGATCTCCTGGCACTTCCTCCAACTTAGGCGCCGGCACCCATCTATGGATTCCCTAGCCCTCGAAAATAATATAAGATACAATATCTAGAGGCAACTACAACCAAGCACAAGGGTGTCAAGTGGAGAGTGTCATCGCATAGCTCTCATGGGATTCTCCTGGCCCTTCCTCCAACTGAGGCGTCGGCACCCATCTATGGATCTCCTGGCCCTTCCTCCTAACTGAGGCGCCGGCACCATAGGGTAGCTAATGCGGAGCCGATAATCTCTTATGAAGACGAGACTACGACTTTGTCGACCACGGCCTTTTCAGTCTATCACTAGTCTATGGTAGCCCAAGTGCATAGCCGAGGAACCCAATGTTTTATTATCTTGTGTTTTTTAAACTACCCAACCCCCTAACTCTATTGTTTAGGTTATCACTTGTTTAGCTTACTCATTCGTGGGTTATCCTGGCCCTTCCTCATCCTGAGGCGCCGGCGCCCATGAAGAGCCACTCTCCCTCCTATGACCCCTAACATATCTCAAAGCAGGCAAGGGTTGAACTAAACCATAAGAACATAATACTCGAATCCACACACGCGAGGCAATATTCCTCTCGCAACAACCCATAACAAACTATCATAAGAACACGTTCAACCCTTCCAAGCATAAATCATTAAACTTCAAAACCAAAGATGAAAATAATATGAAGACAACTTCAAAACTAAACATGCCTCTGGACTGGGGTTACAAAACAATAGGGTTCCCACCTAGCCAACACAAGCGATAAATAAAGATATAACATAACAGGAAGACTCACATCACACTTAGCAAAGTTGCACCAATAAGGTTGTTTCCACTCTCAAATAACTGACTCAATACGACTGTTTTCAATAAAGCCCACAATCACAACTAATGGCTAATTCTTGACTAAAATATTTATTTAATCAAAATAATATTTAAACATTGCCCATTTAAAACTACATAAAAATTACCAAGATATAAACAAATTTAAACTTTTAATTCCAATATAAAACTACGTTCTTACAATGTAATAATTTAACATTAAAACTAAATAATCATTATTCCTCCTTAAAAATAAATGATATTAAATAACAAGATTATAATCTCAATTTTATTTTCTTTTTTTATTTTTAAATAAAATACATTACAATTATATCATAAAATAAAATAAATAACTAACTAACTAACTAACTATATATATACATATATATATATATATATAAATATATATATATAATTAAAAGAAAATATATAAAAATTAATATAAAAAAAACTAAACTAAAATGTTGGCCCTATAGGCTGCTAGTTGATCCAAGCACAGTCACAATGTTTGTACCCCGGCATGGAGGGATGGGGAGGTATGCGCCGTCCCTCCCTTCCCACAATACCAAAAAAACAAACTTAAATTTTATTTTCATAAAATTTTATTAAAAACAAATTTCGATATAAACGAAATTACTGTATGAACAATTTCGATTTCAGAACAATATTTTAAAAAAAGAATTCATGTGACAGTCGTACGGCCGACGCACCAATAAATTGTTTATTAAAACAAACCAATATAAACCAGTATATATATATATTGGGTAAATAGACCAATATAAATCAGAAAATATATATATATATTCTGGGTAAGCAGATCAATATAAACCAGTATATATATATAATTATACATTCTGGGTAAAAGTACAGAGGTATATAAATAAAATAAAATAAAAAAATTACAAAACAATAAATACATCCACTCATGTTTCGATATACTGACAAAACCTCAAATTTATTATCTTCAACAAGAAATTCATCTTTTCTACAATCCTATCGTTTATAGATTGAAATGTTTCAGAGGATCGGGGTTCTTGTTTTGACAAACAAATTGGACAGTATAATTACTATGATTTTCTTTGTTTTCTAGTCTAATAATTTGCTCTAGTTTCAGTTTTCAATAGTAGTTTTTCCTATATTCACAAAATTCATTTTAATCAAATATATTTTTCCTTTTTCTAAAGCAAACAGATAAAAACAAGGGTACGAAAAGAAGACTACGAGAGGAACCTGGAGTCCAATGCAAATCTGAAGATGTCTGCTTGACTCTAATGCCCTCAAACCCGATTCCAATCTTTAGTCCAGAATGAACTCAACAATCACTTGAGCAACTTCAACTTTCTGATCTTCTGTGTGTGTGTGAGAACTTCTCAAAAATTCATAATTAAATAAAATATATTGCCCATCCTTCAAAACTCTCAAAAAATCCCCAATTAAAAGAAAATCAATTCTTTAAAACTAGTTTTTTCCCAACTCTCAATTCCTATTGGCTCACACTGTCTTTTTATTCTTTTATTTGTTTTATTGCTTTAATTCCTGTTTTGCAACTTTTCTTGCACCTCACATTATATATTTATTTTAAATAAATTATTCACATAATTATCCACCACCAATTTAATTGATTAAAATAATTAAGCCATATTTAATATTTAATTATTATTTAATTGCAATATATGATTTTCAAAAATAATTAAATTATTTAAATATTTAAATACTATTTAATCCAACATTAAAATAAATAATTTATTTCAATCATTAAGCTAAATCATAAATATAAATGCCCTCATAAATAAAAATAAGACAAAACACATAACATAACACACAATGACGACAATTACATAAAGGTCAACTATACCAACCAATGAGACGACCTGACATCATGGAACGGAAGGACTTCATCGTCACCTCTGTATCAACATTTATCCGTTGGGTTATTTGGTGCTCGCCCTGTCCTGCCGAAGCAGGTGGAATCGAGACTTGTACCTGCAAATCTTGCATACAAACGAAATTGTGTACATGTGCATATATATATATAAAATCAAAGCATTAAATCGAAGTACTGCATTGTGAGAAGGAATCACAACATAGCAGGGCACTCGCGAACGAATGATGCTATATTGTCCTTCATCACACCTATCCTAACAATTATAATTTAACTGATAAAATAACATTTCTAAACTAACAATTTCATCTCATGACATAATTCATTAAATCATTGCATCATAATATAATTATGAAAATCAACTAATATAACCAACCATACTGTCATACGAAATAATCATGTCCATAATGAAACAATAGCATCATCTAACGTTTAACTAACCAAATCAAACAATATCATCATCGTCACAAATAGCAAACAACCACATTGAAAAATAATAAATTCAACTAGTAAAAGGAGGGGTACTACATATACTATTAAGTTTAATAATAGTATGGGGCCAACTTTAATTATAATGACTATACCACATAACGATAATAGTATTATATAGATATTTGGCTTGTATTACCCAACTCACAACTATAATTTCCCACTAATTTTATTATATCTATTGAATACACTAATAACCAAATTATATTAATATTTGAAATTATTTGGCTTATCTAGCCCCCAAAACGGTATGGGGCATTAGATGTTGGATGTCTATGCCCCTGCTTACTCTCTAACCGCCCATGCACCAACCAACCGTGACTCATACTATAAATAAGTATAGATTTGGTATAATAAGTTAATATTATATAAAGTAAGCTTCCTACTTAATGGTATTGAGATATTATTTAAATAAAATTACATAGGTATAAGAAACTTAACCAAGCCTATTATTATATAAAGTAACTTTCCTAAATAACTTATTACATTACCAAATTAAGAAACGTTGTTAGAAAAAATAAGTTGTATTATTAATGGGCCACTTATTTATAAACCATACTATTTAAGAAACTTTCATTAATACTATTATATTTCTTAAAGTTTAATAATTTAATATATGTTCTGCAGTCCTTTGTTTTGATTTGTTTTGCTGTAGCAGTTTTTAGTTCTCTATTTTTCTTCTCTCTCGAAATATAATATTATATAGTAATTAATAGTATATAATAATTAGTATTATGAAAAGAAAGTTGTCATACAATGTATAGTATGAAATAAGTTATGATAGAATTATTAATGGTGTAATGCCCCGCCACATAACCTTCAAGAATGTTGCAATTACTACGAAAGTCTAATAATTTTTTTTTTAAAAGTGTATTATTACATGTAACATGAACATCATTAATGCATACATTCCCTAAGACACGCAACAACGCACTACATGCAAATCTCATAAATAACAGAAGTAACTAAACATGGCATGTGATTAATTCTCATAAACTTAAGAACATACATTCAATAACAATAAATTACATCACTAAAGGTATAAAGTACAAAAATGATTATTTCTTACATTTCATTTATAATAACAATTACAATACTCATTTCCAAATAAGGTAGGTCATACAAAAGTGTACAATTACAAGTTAAAAAAATTCTCCTCGGTTACAATTGTGGAGTGATACATAAATAAGGTATCCACTGATACAAATGAGACATGAGAGAAAGTACATATCCACACGCGAACTCTCCAATCAAGAAGTACCTATCGTTGCGAACAAGAACTGGGGACCCAACGGTGTAAGGTGCATATTCCACCCAACCAAGTGGTACCCATAGGCCCACCCCCCATGCTAGGAGATAGTAAAAAGGTTCCCTAGACATACCCTACAATCTCTAGACACAGGCAAAACCATAGACAAAACTAAACAAGTACAACCTTAACATAATGGTTACATTGCTTCCAGAACTAAAGGATCATGTACTATAAATTCACAAAGATATTGTTATTATAGGTGGAGTGTCATCACAATGATGCATAGGTTACCCAAGCGAATCTTCCTAGGTTTTGGCCCCCATCTTGGGTTACCCTGGTAACCTCTTACGATGCCTGGCCCCACATGCAATCTATTATAGAATCAATTATCTTTTATAATGACAAGATATCAATCTTGCCATTCGAGGCCTTCTCGACTCATCCCCAAGTCTGAACTAGCCCTTGATTCCATGAGCGAGGCATAATTTATCCAGTTAAAGGTTTTAGAATACCTAATGTATTGATTTAGTTTTCACTGATTAAACTAACTCTACATCAGTTACCTAGTGTAACACCCCTCTGTTTTGGATATTTGGTTCGACAAGGTTTTTTGTATGTCTGATTATGCTTATGATGTGACTGTGAACTTGGTGATTATTTAATCATTAACTGTTTAGTGATGTGTATGTTATATTATGATGTGACGATTGTGTATGAACATGCTTAGACTTTCAAACTTGACTACTTGTGATCGTGTTTGTTAAACGATGTGGAAGCTATATGTTGATGTGATGTTCTTTTATTTCGATGTTATCCTTATGACATGATTTGGAGTAACTTAGAATATATTTGATTTAATGATGTTTATGCTATTGAGCATATCTCTGATGTTAGATGCGTCAGTTAATGATACTGTATTGGTGAAAGGGGCGGATGGTATCACTCGCTTGCGAGCGCCCTACAATTCTGAGATTCCCTCTTCACGGTGTGTTTGATCATTACATATATATTTTTGCACATTCGACATGTTCTTTGCTACAGGTTGGCAGGTACATGACATCGACTCCACCTGGCTTCACAGGTCTGAGCATGTCCATTTACCAACGGTAATTGATTGGGAGATAGTAGCTAGGGTTTCCGAGCCAAGTCGTCACCCTAGTCATAGTGTGTTGTCGGGTTGTCGTCAGGGTCAGTCATTTTAACTTGGTCAGTTTCCCCTTGAGTGTTTATTTAATTTCAAATTTAAAGTTTATTAAATGACTTGCATGGTTTAACTGATGATTAAATGTGTTTAGTTGCAATGTTGAAATGTGATTTATTTTATTGATTTATTTGATGAAATTAATAAAATAATTATTGGGTTATTGTTTGATTTGATTAATTAATAAACTAGATTTAGTTTATTAATTAATTAGATTAATAGTGATATATTAAAAAAAATAGTGATTTTGGCGTTATTGTATATCTAGATTCAATTGAAATTGAAAATGGAAGTTATATTGGATATTTAGGATTTAATTAAAATCTTGTCTGAATAGTTACGATTAAATTAAAATAAATAATTAAATGACAATATGTTTTAATTCCACTTTTGAAAAATATTGTTGAGGAAATTATTTATTGATAATTTTGAAATACTTATGTTTTATGAGAAATTTGGAAAATGCATAAGGTTGATTTAAAAATTCAAAATTGGGTTTTGAATTTAAAATTAGAAATTGGCTTTTGAATTTAAAAATTAGAAATTAGATTTTGAATAAAAAAATTAGAAAAATTCCCATATTTTTAAATTATATTTTGTGAGTGGGAATTTTAGGGTTTCTTTGACCAAATTGAAAAAAAAACCCTATTTTGGAAAAAATGGGCTCTCATTAATTTTGGGGAAAATCTTGCAATTTGGGGAAAATTGGTTTTGCCTATGGTTTTGCTTGAAATCTTGAAGGAGATGGAGGTTTTGTTGGAGTTGGATTCAATGGAAGGATTGGAGAACACCATGGTTGAAGGCTGCAAGTCTTGGGGAAAACAAAATCAGGTTCTTCCTTAATCTTGTTTGTTCATTTTGAAATAGATGAAACCCTCTTCATGTTTTTTTTTTAAATCTTTGATATGTTGTTTGGAAATCCAATAAAACCATGAAAAATTCGTTTAAAACTAGCAACACAAAGCTTTGAGAGGGAATTCAAATGAAAAGAATTGATTTATTTGTCAATATGGAAAACCCATAAAATTTATCATATTATTATGATTTAAACTTTTTATTATCAGTTATTTCTTCAAAGAAAGCTCGTTCAATCTGGCTGTGATCGTGAAAATAGGTATGTACAGATATATATATATACATATATATATATATACATATATATATATATATACATATATATATATATATATCAAATGTATTTTTTTGTCCTGTATTCGAATTTGGTAAAATTCGTCAAAACAGGGGAGGACGTTTTCGTTTAAAAAATGAAATTTAATAAAAATAAAAAAATTGGGGTTTGTTTGTTCGGCTGGCACTGCCCAGCCGCCCACCATGGGAGAACCAGCGGCCCCCATGAGTGGAGGCGGGGTGCATAGCAGTCCCACAGGTCGAGCCCTGCTCGGGGCTGAAGCAGAGGGTGCCCCTTTTCCTTGTTTTAAAAGAAATATAAGTTTTTAAAAAAAATTTGATTTTTTTTTGTTTATATTTTATTTTATATGTATATTTTGTAATAAATATATATATATTATATATATATATTATAATATTATAATATTATATATATATTATTAAAATATATATATATAAATAATATTTTAATTAAAATAAAATTTGTTATACGAAATTTTAAATGGGTTTTTAAATGATTATTTATATGCAAATAAAATAGTATTTATTTGGCATATTATAATAATGTTTAATAGTAAATAGAAATTTTAAAATGATTATGTGATTACAATAATTGAAGGAAATTTATATTTTAATAAATAGCTGTAATTTCAAAAGAATTGATTCTAAGCAATTATTTAAGGGGTTGATTTTACCATTAAGTTGTAATAAATGGTGCTCTTTTAACTAATCGAATTTATTCAAATTCGGTTTTAATCGAGAAATCATGGAACTCTATAATGATATTTAGAGGTACACATTTAAATGGTAATTGAATATCTTGAAAATAGAACTTACTCTAGAATGATTATCGCATTGGTATCGAAGAAATGAAAGTTGATGTTGATCATTTGTAGAATATTGAATTTGTCTAATTTATTTATTTAATCCATGTGGTAATATAGATTAAGTGATTTGATGAACAATTAGTTAAATCATTTATGCGAATTTGAATTCAAGATTAATTTATTTCATCTAGATGTCTATTTATCAAAACGCTCTAAGTATGGAAGACAATTGAGTAACTTAGAGATAATGAATGACTTAGTTCAATCAGGTGGTCCTAATCATTAATTATGGAACAAAATTGGAGAGCTTAGGATTAATGAATGATTTATTTAAATCAAAGAATTGTATTTGTCAAATGTGGATTTATTGATAATTTGATTTTGATTAATTATAGATTGATCGAGTAGAGTTGTATTATTGGATTAAATTCTTTAATGTCGGCAAGAGGATTTATGTATATACTATTTAGTATAATTGAGTGTAGTATATTATATTCAAGTAGAGATGAAATTTAGTTGAAGATTTAGTTGATTTATTAATGCGAATTGAAAGAAAGACTGATTTATTTGATCTAAACGTCTACTTATCAAAACATTCTAAATATAGAATACAAATGAGAAACTTAGAAGTAACGAATGATTTAATGAATCATATGAGATTGAGTTGTTGATTTATTGTTAGGTTGAAATAAAGAGTAATTTATTTAATCCAAATGCTTTATAAAACAAGTGGATTTAATTACGTTATATGATTGTGAGACGTAGAGTTATTAATTGGATTGATTTCAATTCAATGATGTTATTTATTGAAATGTCTGGATTTTAGAATATGGTTGTGTAATTTAGAGTAAATGATCTGTTCTTTGAATATTTCTATGTCGTGAAAAGAGATAGGTTCAATTGATTGGATAAATGCAAGTCATGAATACTGTGTTTGATTGGATTTAGGAAATCCGAATAGTAGCTCATTTCATTGTCTGAAATGTTCTTAGTGGTAAATTGTTCATCTTTGATGTTGTGGAATTAGTGTGGATGTTTTGAAAGTTTTCCAAATAGGAGTTCATTTACTGGTGTGGGTTGATGTACATGAGTCACTTTTGATGTGTTGTGGAAAATGTGTATGGTTACACCATGTCGTTTTGCCCGGTTTTCACGTACGGGAATGTTTTGTGCCTCCTTGGGAATAGGAGAAGGTTTTGTAATATGTGCCTCCTTGGATGGAGTGGTTTTGTTATGTTGTCTTCCTCCAGTGTTTGGAGTGGATTTTGTGACCTTGTTGCCTCCAGTGTTTGGAGAGGGTTTAACCTTGTTGCCTCTAGTGTTTGGAGAGGGTCTTAACCTTATTGCCTCCAATGTTGGAGTGAGTTCTTGATTGTTACCTCCTTGAATGGAGAGGTTGTATTTATCTGGATCCCTATTGTGGTTATTACCGTGTGTGTTGTCTTAGGAGAGTGGCTTGCAATGGGCGTCGGTGCACAAAGTGGTGCCAGGATAACCCTTTGTAAGTTGGTTAATTTAGTGATAACTAAATTAAACTTTTAGAAGCTTAGGTTGCATCAAACATTAAACAAGATAATTTGTGCCTCGCTCATGGGCCCAAGGGCTAGTTCGAGACTTGGGATGAGACGGGAAGGCCTAGAATGGCAAGATCATCTATCTCGTCTTTACGAGAGATATTTGGTTCCGCATGAGTAAGCATTGGTGTCGGGATTTCGGTTGAGGCTACCAAGATAACCCGTGGAGTGGGGGCCGGGGCCTAGGAAGATTCCTAGAGGATATCCCTTGGTGAGCTATGCGATGACACTCTTCCTAAGTCAGCAGTTTGTATTTGATATTTGTGGCACTCTTGATCTATTCTATGTCTGGAAGCAATGTAACCTTTGTCAATGTTGTGTGAGTCGTACCTAGAGTTGTACGTATGACCGTTCAGTCATGTGATGAGGTCTTGTATTTATTTTGTATTAGCTTTGTGTGACCCGTGTCTAGTGGTAGATGGTCTTGGGTAGGAATTCCTGGTTACTATCTCCTAGCACGGAGGGAGTGGAACCTTTTGGATTCCCCGTGGTTGGGTGTTGTGCATCTTATTCTGTTGGTTCTTCTTCATGTTCGTGTGTTCGTGATTTCCAGCTAGAGAGCTCATGTGAATCAATTTCTTCTCATGCCTTGTTCTCTCAGTTCTTATTGTATTTTATTACCCCTTAGTTGTTATCGAGGTGGAATTTGTAATATGTAATCATTTTGTTGGAATTACCTCATTTGGGGAATGAGTGTTGTAATCTTATTGTTTAAATATTGTTAATTGAAATCTTTTGGTATTTCTTATCCTTCATTGTAAGTTATCTTGTATGGAATGCATGTTGTCTCATTTCCTTAAGTGATTAATGTTTCAGTTTAAATTAATGTTTGTTGTTGTTTGGGTTTTAAAGTAATCTTTGTCTCGTGGCCTTAGAGGTTGTTGGCAATGTGTATTCATCTCACATGTTATTTGTACTTAAAAAAAAAAAATTAGTGCATTTAAGTAGTGAATTGCAACTTCCTCTAGGGTTGCGTGGCAGGACATTACACCCAGGCACCACTTTGTGTGTCGGCCCTCATAAAGAGCCACTCCCCTAATAACAACATAAGGAAACTAATTCCACTAACTATGGGTAGACAAGGTGCACACAAACCAACATCAAATACCAACTTAATACAATAGACAACACAACCCGTTCATAGAACCAGGTGTCTAAACTAAATAAAAACTATGTGCACTACCCAAGTTCATTCAAAATATGGAACCATCATAAAAACAACTCCCTCACAAGGAAACGGTATCTAGAAGACTTATAAACCCATATAATCCTCAATTTTTCCAATAAGAGTAAAAACAACTTAAAACAATTCAGGCAAAATAAGAACCTAACATTAGGATTTCCTAAATCCAATTAAGTCATTAACATATTGCATGAAATTAAATATCTTAAATATAATTCCATTCTCAAACAATAAGGAAATTAAAACAATTAGTCTAACTCCAATTTTCTCAATCTCGTATAAAAATAAATATCAATTTTTTGTTTTTAATTTTATCGTTTAAAGATAATTAATTTCATGCATTTGTATGCATCTAATAAAGAAATCTTATTTAAATACTAAATTATTTTTCCTCAACTATATATATATATATTATATATTTTGAAATTTTAAAATTTATAATTCAAAATTCGCATTTAATAAAGAGAATCGCGTATAATGGAAATATTTAAACTGAGGGGCGAATGTAACATATTTAGCAGGTTGTATATATACATAGCCGCTGGCTCCCATACATGGGCGTCGGCGTGTGTGGGTGGGGCAGCGTTGGACTGCTCCCACCGTCGCCTCCCTTTGGGGCGGTGGCTGTGGGAACAGCCACAACTCTTCCCCTCCCATACGTTAAATAAAACTAAAACTTTATTAAACAAAATTTCCATGATTTAAAACCCTACAATTTTAAAAAAAATCGCGTATGGATTTTTACAATATTATTAAAAATAAAACTCTACAAAGCAATTTCATAATATATATATATATATATATATTTGTATATGTATATGTATATATATCATATGTATACATATACATATATATAAATATGTATAAATTAATCAATAAGAATGTTATAATCGAGCAATTATCTTCGTAGACGGTTTTCTACAAGAAACCGAGAGGTTTTCCAATTTCACAATTTTGTCAGAGATTTTCATTTCCATAACAGAGGATTCATTTTCAATCCAAATTCTCAAAATATTTTCTACAGAAAATATTTAGAAAAATTTATTACAGAGGTTTTCATTTCCTTAGATTAACCAGAAATTTTCATTTACAAATCTAAGAGGTTTTCTTTTGCTTTCTTTTGAAACTTTCTAATGTTTATCAATAATCTTCTATGAGACTCTGATTTTGCTATAAAGTTTTCTACAGAAACACAAAATCTTCACGGTAATTTTACACACAGAGACGCTTTCTATATATTCTTCTATAGAAACTTTTAATCAAATTTTCTTCTTCAAGCAATCTTTCCATTTAACAAATTTAACAAAGCTTCTACTAAATTGAATTTTTGTACAGACAATCTTTTCAAATCAACAAAATAAATAAATAACAAAGGAACCTATTTTTCTGAAGCTTGAAGAATTGAAGGTTGGAGCAAAGTTTCGCCTTCTGAGTTCAATTTCCAAAGCCCTTTCCAAAATCTTCACTTCCAGAAAGATGCAAAATACTGAACCAGAAAATAATCCCGAGAACCTCTTCCAAATTTTTAACCAAAAACCCAAAAACAATTTTCCAGCAATTTTCTGTTTTCTTTTCTTTTTTCCGTGAAGTGACTTCTTGCCTTTCATAGTTATGGCAATATTCTCTCCGAGAATAATCTTTCAACAAGAGTTTTGCATTTAATTTTACTCACACACATGGCTAATCTAAAATATCTTCTAGCAAACTCTCAGATATTTTCTTTTGATAATTATAAAGAATTTATACTATTTTATTAATTTAAAAATTCAAAAATTAATATCATTTACTTTATGCAAATTTAAAATTCCAATTCACATAATAGCATCTAATATTTATATTTATACTATTCACTCAATCAAGAAAATTTAATCAATTAATTTATTTACTTAATAAAATAAATTTAATCACGAGGAATAAATTATTTTACCAAATAAATTAATTTAATTAATTAAATAAAATAAAAAGCTTTTAACAACATTATTTAAAATTAATTAAATAAGCACTGAATCATTAAGAACATTAATCTAACATTAATTTCATAAAATAAACCTTGTATAAATAAATAACAATTAACAAGACAAACGTAGACGTGACAACCAAACATACCGGACATAAACTAACGACACATTGTGACTAGGTTTGTGGCTAGACTAGGAAAAACCCCATTACTATCTCCCAATCAACATTACTATTGAGCATGGACATGCTCAAACCTGTGAAACCAAGTAGAGTCGATGTCATGTACCTGTAATCCTACAATCAAACATATGTCATGCATGTATATACATCATAATTCAAACACACCGTGAAGAGAATACCACGGAAATCATAGGGCACTCACAAGTAAGTGATGCAATACCGTTCTCTTCACCAATAAAATGTCACATTAAACTGACAAAATAAATATCAATTAAACTACCATGAGCATATATAGCAATATCATCTCAAGTAAACATCTATGCTAAAATAAAGCATGTCACAAATAATCACCATCCAATTAGGGTATCATCACATCATAAAATAAATCCTCCATCGCTTTACTATCAGCGATCAAGTACATCAAAACAAAGTATCAGGGTCTATCAAAGTAAAAACATATTGTTAGAAAACATAAGCAAAATGGAGGGGTACTACAAATGGTATATCATAATATTATATATATATATATTAATTACTGTTTACAACTTATATCTACAAGATATAAGGCTTAACCAAATTCAGTTTCTTAATTTTTAGCCCTAATTAAGTATAGTATGATATCAACTTTATTTATAACATTAACTAAAAGGACGGTTGTAATGGTATTAACTCTACTTAAGATATCAACACTTACATTATATTAGTAATATGATATTTTAAATTTACTCTTGATCCTATTATATTATAAATATGACTCATATCAGCCTTATTAATTATTACTATTAGCAACTTTGTTTATATCTACATTATCTTCTAATATGGATATTAAATTATCTAATTCCAAATATAAATAAGACGTCTAAAAGTTTTTTAATATAATAATAGATATTATTATAGTTCAAATTTTTTTCTATTCATTTTAATGGTTTCAGTTATGCACCAACTTTCTATAATGCCCCATCGCACAAACCCCAAAGGAACAACTAAGAATGCAATTTTTTTTTTTTAAAACATAAGGAATGCACTTTAATTTTTCCAACATAACCAAAGTTTCAAGTTGCACATCAAAGTCCCTTGGGGTACACGAGGTGACATTACCTAAACTATCCCATAACAAAGTTAACATATGAAACATTAAATTACCAATTATGAAATCCATTCATTCACACATCATCATTTAAAACATTCATTAACGATAACCAAAATGATAAGAATAATCCATATAAAACCATACATGAAAATTACCATAAATTAATCATGGAGATATTAAGTACATATTTCCACATATACAACATAACATCAACAGTATTTACAAATGGTAGTTCAAGAATGATTTACATGGTATGATAATGCATTACATCAGTCTAATAGTACATCTCAATGAACACATACAAAATTACATTATAAGTCTTCCCAACGCACGTGGGAGTGATACATCAATACATAGAATACATTTGGAGTACAAATGTACATCTGATAACATATGAATCCTGGATCAAACTACATCAGCATAACTCTGCACTAAATGGTACAACTGCATCATAAGGGGACCCAACGGGGTGCGTAGCACGTTCCACCCAACCACCCCTGTGAGGCCTACCCCTATGATACACCTAGTATTTAGACTATTTTGAGTTGTGGTTATTGATTATGCTTAGAGATACTCTTGATGACATGATACTTAGACATTTGAGTTCTTATGATGATTTGACTATGGTATTTAGACATTTGAGTTCTTATGATGATTTGATTATGATGCTACATGTTTAGTTAGATGACTATGATGGTTGACCTAAATTTATGCTAGTTACTGTGGTTGTTCAATTTGAATTTTGAAATGATGAACAAATGAAATATTTGTTGTGAATAAACCATGTTATAATTTGATGAAATTGAAAATTAAGGTAAAAAGAACTTGATATGATAGGTGATTAGTGATTTTTCTAGTTATGATATGAGATATATATGCTTGGTGAAATTGTGAAACTTATGTATATGAAATGGTGCTTTAATTGTTTTGATATATGATTTATTTGGGTGGAAACTTGTGTATATGAAATAGCGATTCAATTTTATGATTTATTTAGATGGAAACTTGTGTATATGAAGTGGTGATTCAATTGTTTTACTACTTGGATGGATTAACGTGTGCATTGAGTGTGTAGGTACACTTTCCATGGCCAATGGAAATTGGAGATAACTTTTGTCTGAGTGAATTTACCAGTGAAGTCGAGCTATAGTCCATATGGAGGGATTATAGTTTCATTATGTAATATATTTTTTGTGATGTTTGTGAATGTTTGTAAATTGGTTTTAATTTCCATGTCAATCCATTTAAGTGATGAGTTGTCCACCTAAGTGGCAAACTCGGATTTGATCTTTAAGGCACTTTTTGGGGGTTGAAAAGTTGAGTTTTTAAAGTGTTTTTATTGATTTAAGGTCTCTAGGTCAAGTACCTATGGGTTAGGTACCTTTTCAGCCTAAAATTTTGAGTTAGTTTCATGATTGAACACCATTTTTGAGGCCTTAAAGAGGTTTGACGAAAATAAGGTTTTGAGAAGTGGGATGGGGACTAGTCCCTTTCCACTCCCACTTCTCTATGTTGTCTTGGAAGTACCCCAAGTTCTCACACATGTGAGAGAACACATGGGTGAATGTGCTTGGGAGGGTGAATGGGTGAGTGACAAGTGTCACTTCCCCATTCAAAAGAAATTCAAAATTGAATTCTATAAGAAAAAACTAAGAACAAGGGTTTTAGGGGTTCTCTTTTAGGCATTCTTTGTTTTGGAGTTGTGATTTTTTTTGGGAGCTCTTGGATTTGGCTTGAAGGATTGGAAAGCAAGCTTGGAGAAGGAGTTGTGTTCACCCTCACCACTTCTTTCCAAAGCTTCAAGGATTGAGGTAGGATCACCACACCCATTTGTTTATGTTGTTTTAAACTTGTAAACTATGTACATTTATTTGTGTGTTTTGAAATGTTTCTTTTAAATTTTGTTTGTTTTTGTGTATATTGTTGGGGAAAAGGGTTGTAATGGAATAGGCTCACCCAAATTTGGGAATAGCATCCCAAGTTTGGGGATGGTTGGAGTAGGAACCTCCATGAGGACAAGTTATTCCTCCTTTAAAAGGAGAGGTTTAGAAGATGGGTATGAGTACCCCTAAGTGTTGTGTAATGTGAAGAATGGTTGGGTGGATAAGGAGATGTGGAGGAAAGGTTTGTAATGAAGGGTTGAAAACTTGGTGATTTTTATTCATGATATTACTTTTGGGTCCTCAAAATGGAGCGCGTAGTCCACCTCCATTCCCCGTATTGGGTTCATAATGAACTCTTTGTTATGTGAAAATTCCCCTTGAGTGGGTGTGTATATTTTCTATGTGTATTTGAGTGTTAAATGTATTTGGCTTGCATGAATGTACCTGGTTCCCAAGGTGCCTCCTAGCTCGGGGATGGTTGGTTTTCCAACCAAAGGTTGGGAGGTGAGCATCCCATTGGCCTTTAGAGAAAAGTTTGGTGTGCCTTTTGTAGGTTGAAGTAAAGCATGAAAGTTGCAGTTTTGGAAAGAGCTCATGACTTTTGGGAGTAGCTACATTTCTTGGTGGATGGAATATGATATTGTTATTTCAAGAGGAATCAACCCTTCTTGATGCTTGCTATTATAAACATTTAAATAAACATTTTGTATTGCATATTGTGAGGAAAATAAGTGTTTATCATTTTAACATAGTTGCACATACAATGTTGCAGTAGAGTTTCTTTTAATATAGTAGTTGAGGGACTGTCTTTATTTATTTTGCATTGTAAGCAAGATATGTAATGAACTTAAGTAAATCATGTAAAAGACAAAGAAAGAGATGTATATGTAACTTTTGAGAAAGCAGCTTTTATTATATTTTGAAAGTAGAAAAAGAAAAGAAATACTTATATTTTATGCTATGATTTTAAGAAAGGAAGCCTGCATATTGTGAAAAATATAAATGTATATCTTGTTATGTTGAAAAGTCTCATATATATATATGACTTTTTGTGATGTTAAAATTAAACAGGTGTTTTACTTCAGGTATTCATTCAATATGGACGGAATCGTAATATAAATTTTCTATTCTATTTTTGATGAAACATGTTGCTTATTAAGCATTTATTCATTTTCAATATACTCAAAAATATAGAAAGGTAAATAGCATTTTGTTTTACCAGTTTAAGGAAAGAAACAAGGAAATAATGTTAGTATTATATTCAAAACATTCATGGATGTTTCCTTTAAAAACAAGACTATATTTACTTTTAGAGGTCTTTCTCTTTGTTGTTTTACTTGGTGGTATTTCAGTCTTACAAAATATTCAAGATAATATGTCCATACCAGTAAATGTAGTTGCATGACAAGCATAGACTATATGTAGATAGATGGCATAGAAATTTCACACATTCAATACTTCTACACTATTAAAAGAAATAGGAATGTATCTATATTTAAGAGAATTGAGAGATTATTTGCATTGAGATTTTGTGAAAAAAAAAAAATCAAAACAGGGGAGAATAATATAAAAGTATAGACAATACATCATTACATTGTCATATGCAGAAAATGGGTATTGCCTCAAATATACGCACAGAGTAATATCCTCTTGCACAACCATAAGTAGACAAATACATTGGGGTTGGAAGTCACCCCTTTTCTAAAACAAAGAACTTGCTATGTTGTGAATAGGTAATTAGGTTTATGCTTCCCACCTATTGAGTATTTAGAATAGATAAGTAAATAATAATAAAGGAAACTGAAATTTTGTTGCAGGAAAGAAAATGGAAACCACCACATGTTATTCTGTCCAGCTTAAACCTAAGCAAAACTATCAAAAATATATATATATATACACTAATGGACAAACCCTTGTCTCGTGAAGCAAAATGGAAGTCTTTGTTTCACTATGGAGGATGACTTGATGCCATGTAGAGTTTGATCCGATTCTGGTTACTGTTGTTTGAGACCTGTAAGGGGGAAATGAAATGTTGTTTAACCTTGGGCTCATTACCCCCCCATTGCTTTCCTTCAACCTACTCTTCCCATGGCCGCTGCCTTGAAATCATGAGGGCGCGTAAAATGTTGTGATTAGGGTTCCTTATTTCCTTTCTTTCCAAATTTAAAATGGACACCACACAAACTTGCAATATCATTTATTGAATCGTGCTCTCTACCCAACCCACGTTTTGCTTCTGCACAACTATGATTTTCATGATCTCATCCTTCAGCTGGGGACCAAACCCATAACAAATGGTGTGTAATACGTAAAGAGTCTAAGTTAATAAAAATAATAATAAAGAGATAATATTTTGTTTTGACCACCGTGCAATGGAGTGGCGATTTATCTCCATTTTCAAAATGGACGTGATTAGTTTATTTAGTGGAGTTTATAACACAAAAGCCTTTTTGGATTAAAGAAAATGGAAAAAAAATCACCAAATATTTAGCGGGAGGCATTGCGGTTACCAAGAAATCTTTGTTAAGACTACACTCTTATATTTTACTCTCATCAAACGCAGCTAAGTTTCATGTTTAAATAACATATTTATCAGCATATAGCATGAGGGGGATGCGTATTGAGTTGAGTTCCTTTTAATTTCATCTATCTTTAATGTTGTGTGCTAGCATTCTCCTTCTTCCTCTTACGTGAGTGTCTATTTTCTCTCCACTAAATTTCATCTTATTATATTCCTTAGGGTACTTTTCCTTACCTCACAATTTTGTAGACCTTTTTAAATCAAGGCATTTCACACGTGGGAAAGTGGTTAGGATTACATATTTTTAAACTTATGAGCTTTTAAAGTGAGTGAAACTTTAAAATAAATCTCCATATATCTTGAAAAAAAGAGAAGAGGGAAATATATTTCCACTCCCTAGATGGGGATTATACTAATTTGAAAATAGGAGTAAGCATAAAGGTAAAAATTTATTCTATTTTGTTAAAAAGAGATTTACTTTTTGTTACTTTATTTTCTATGAAAAGTTAAATATTATTTATAAGAAAAGAAAATAATATATTTATAAGATTTGGGTAAGAGTTGATATGCTTTTGTGAAAAGGAAGTTTTATTTATTTATTTAGATTATTTCTCTATAGATCAATTATGTATAAGTAATTAAAGCCATTATTTTTATATATAGCCTTCATTACCATGTAGTTAAATATAGATATAAATAATAAGAGTTAGAAGACTTTTTAAATAAATAAATGAACTATATGTAAATAGGAAGAATTTTTATTTGGGCTTACTAATATTAATATTAAGTGGGAATTATTAATATGTTAGTTTCAAGAAAAGTACTAATATATATATTGATAATATTTTAGTCATGAGAGAGAAGGTAATATTAACACTAACCTTATTATTAATGTTAACAGGCAGAGTTAGCATCTTAGACTTTAAAAAAAAAAAAATTAGTTGTGTTTTATGTTTGCCGAGTGCAAAATCTGGGCATTACAACCCCCGTGCTGGGAGTAAACAAGGAAGGATCCCCAACCAAGCACATACAAACAGTAAGGCAAGACTAAACTTCAGACACGAAAAGCAAGAGAACACAAAGAAATATCACATAACAACAATAAATCTCCAAAACATAACAATAGACCACTTCCAGAGGATTTCAATACAAACATCTCAAAAGGAATGCTAGAGGAGAGTGTCATCGCATGGCCTTACATGGATTATCCATACAACCTATCACAAGGTGCCGCCTCCATCTATGGTTATCCCAACTGCCTATCTCAAGGCGTCGCTCCATAGGGTGACTTATGCGGAATCGTTAACCTCTCATGAGGACGAGGCAACGATCATGCCAACCACGGCCTTCTTGGCCCACCTTTAGTCTATGATAGCACTAACAGGCAGACGAGGCAACCATAATCATCTTATTAATGTTTAACTACCCTCCCCCTAATTAATTAATTAGGTCATCACTTATTACTCTAACTCTAATGTGGGTTACCCTAACAGCCCCTTTGTGCGCCAGCCCCCACGTAGAGCCACTCTCCCTAGAAACCCAAACATAAAAAAAATCCAACACCAAGGAGTTGTACCACAAGAACACATAACTAGCAAATGGAACATCCATGAGGAAAAACCATCTCGCCAAAATCATATGAAACAACATCCATAAAACGGTACAACCCATGTGTAAACTCAAATCACAACCATGGCCAAAACATAGGGCCAATATCAATTTACACTTGAGATCAAATATAAACATCAATTTCCCCACCTTTGGAAGTCCCTAACCAACAACTTAAGCTCCTATAGAAGGACAAACTAATTCAAGGGTTTTTCCCACAATACAAAATCCCAATTAAGTGAAAACCACAATTGATTCAACGAATAATCTCGAGAGTACACAATACGTAAAACAATGCCATATAACACATTTCAATACACAATAATTTCACCAAGAAATAAATAAATTAATTTACTCAAGAATATTCAACTTAATTAAATCACATGGTTTATCTCTAATTTACTCAATTACGCTATAACATTGCAAATTTATTTAATTATCCAACTATTTCACCATCACAACATTCATAACCATTTATATATATACATATATATACGTTTTTACTCGTATATACATATATACATATATACGTATATACAATATAATAAAACATATATTAAAAATTATGCATTTAATCATATGATAAAAATGCATTTATACATCACTGTAATTAACAGCAGTCAGTATATATATATATACTAAATAACATATAAAAATCAAATTTTACTATGAAATTGAATTAAACACAAGTTTTAAGAATCGACCCCACGTAGCAGTAGTGGTACTGCGTACCTCCCATTGGGGAGGCCGTAGCCCACATGGCTGCGTCTAGTAGCCTCGGTTGCTATGCACAACCTATGGTCTGTGCATAGTACCACATGGGTTGGGGGTGGTACGACGGCAGCTGACCACTCCCCCCCATTATATATAATTTTTTTTTTTTTATAATTTTATTTCTTCACCAAAAATGACACGGAAATTGAAACTTCATAAATATTTTTATATATTTTATTTCATTTCTTCAACACGAAAACCGAAAAGTAAATAAACATTTTATGTATATATATTTTATTCTTTCAAAAATGCAAACACAAAATCCAAAACCGTGTATATATATATTATTTTATATTTATTTTCAAAAGACAGAGTATAAAATTTAAATATATATATGTATATATATTTGCCCACTAAACACAAAATAAATAATGCAAATACAATGAATCCATAGTCCAATTTTTTCTCCAACACAAAATTAATAAATAGGGTATACAATTTTAATTTCCACAACAAATCAATTTTCTTTTCAAATCAAATATCTCATAACTAGATTTATTGAAGGAAATCAGAAGGTTTCTCACTAATTTTCTACAGAAGATTTAAAGGTTTAACACAAGCAATTTTTTTTTTTAACAACCAAAACCTTTTTAAAAAAAAACATAGATCTCAATTTAAAGAATGGCAGACATGATTTTCGTTTTCCCTTACAGATCTATCAAAAATAAAAGAATAAATTAATCAAAAAGAACCTGATTCCTTCGTTTGATGACGAATCCAAACACAACAACCTTCTTCCTTTTTTGAAAATAGAATCTCTCTGCAATTCCTTCTCTAATTCCTTCTTCTAGCTAACTTCTAGATCAATATTATATTTTCCTTCCAAGAACAATTTTAACAGAGAAGCACAAAAACCTATCTTTTTCTTTTCCATACCAAAACTAAAAACCATCCTTTGTGTGTGTAGAAACTTCTCTTTTTTCACAATAAAATAAGGAAAAATAAATAAAGATCTTTTTTTTTTTTTCAAAAATCCAACCCATGCATTGGCTCTTTTTCTTGCTTTAAAAGCTCACACTTATCTCACAATCTTAAATTAAAAATTCATTAATTTCACATTTATCTTCACATGATATTATCCTTAGATTTTAAAATATTAATATTTTGAAAAAGACAATTACAATTATCACAAACATTATTTATTTAAATTAATTACTCTATCCTTTTTAATTAATTAAATATCTTTTAATTTACAATATTTTAAAACCAACATTTAACTAAATTACAATTACATACAATTAATCATATCTACAAGATAACATTAATTAATCCCATATAAAAATAAGGATAAATTAAATAACAACTATCCACAAATAAAATAAATAAACAACAACAATAGTGAGACAAAGACAAGGTCAAGACCACGACACTAAAAGACTCACAATGAGGTGACGGACTTGGGACGGGGACACTTCCTTATCAACTCCCTTTTTCAACATCATACCCATTGGGTTAATATAATGCTCGCCCTGTCCTGCCGAAGCAAGTGGAATTGAGACTTTGTTCCTGCAATTCCTTCATACAAACAAACATCAAGTAGCATGTAAATCTCCATTGTAGACACACCGTGAAAGGTAATCGCAGGGTAGCAAGGCACTCGCAAGCGAGTGATGCTACTCCATCCTTTCACCAAGACTCACTAACAAATACATCAGAAACCATAGCAACATAGAATCACAACATCACCACATATAATATTAAAGAAAACCATAGCATAACCAAATAATATAACCACGGCATAATGTATCATCAAACATCATAGTAATGTCAAGTGCAACCAACCAACCAAACTATGAATCCACACACAACCAAGTCGGTGAACTAATCACCATCGCAAACCAAGTATCAAACCAATACATAAGAGTATCAAAGAGTATCAGCAACATGGAGGGTATTACATCCTCCCCCCCCCAAGAACATGGCTTACTCCTAGAAGCCAGTAAATAAATATGGGTAAGCCTCTCTAATATGGGATGCATCCTCCCACGTTGCCGAAGTCTCGTCATTCAGGTCCCACTGAACCTACACCTGTTCAATATCTTTACCCCTGAGGGTGAGTCTCTAGTGCTGTAGCACAGCCACGAGCTCGAGAGCTAGCTGCCCATCCTCGACCTGTAGAGCATTCCAATCAAGTATGTGAGTAACATTAGGAAAATATGGTCTAAGGACTGAAACATGAAAAACATTGTGAATCTAAGACAGATTGGGTGGCAAGGCTACAGGAACAATTCTTTCTAACACCTCAAACGACCCTACAAAGCGGGGCGCAAGCTTAGAATCCTTTCCATAACGAATAGGGCTCTTTCATGGACGTACTCGAAGAAACAACTGATCACCAACTACAAACTACCGATCAACTCTATGTGCATCAACATACTTCTTCTGCCTATCTTGAGCTACTACAAGATGCTCTCGGATGCGAGCTACATGTTGTTCCATATCTCGAAGCATTTTGGGTCCAAGAAGAACCCTGTCCTCTAATCGATCCTAGCTCAAAGGGGTACGACAAGGACGATCGTATAAAGCCTAAAAAGGAGCCATGCTGATCAAACTATGGTAACCATTGTTATAGGAAAACTCGACCAAGTGCAGATAATCTTCCCAACGTGATTGTTGGGCCATGAAATACATGTGGAGCATATCCTCAAGCGCCTGATTGACTCTCTCAGTTTGACCATCTATCTCTGGATGGTAGGAAAAACTAAAGTTCAATTCAGTTCCTAAGGACCACTGTAAAGATGTCCATAGCACATATGTGAATACCGGATCTCTATCGGAAATGATTCTTCGTGGTATCCCATGCAATCGAACAATGTCTTCCATGAACACCTTGGCCACCAAAGAAGCAATATAGGAAGATCAGATAGGAGAGAAATGGGCTACCTTGGTCACTTTGTCCACAGTGACCATGATAGCATCATGTCGCCTAGAAGACATAGGCAAGCCGATAATGAAATCCATAGAGATAATGTCCCACTTCCATTCTGGAACAAGATGAGGCTGCAAAAACCATGTTAGATGATGATGCTCAGCCTTAACCCTCTGACATTCTAGACATCTAGCCACAATATCAGTGATATCACGCTTCAATCCTACCCAAAAATATAGTGAGTGTAGATTTGCATACATTTTCTTAACTCCGGGATGTGTCGAATAAGGTGCTCGATGGGCTTCAGTCAAGATTAGGGTGCGAAGACCCTTTGCAAGAGGTACATACATCCAGCTCGCATAACGCAAGACACCATCAGAATCCATTGAGTATCCAACAAATTTTCCTTCCAGAGTTCTACCCGACTCGATTTCATATTTCACCTCTTGATACCAATTGTCCGAGGAAGAGTGGTGAGGATTTGACTCCTCAAATCAACCTAGAGAGCCACTATAGAAATATCATGTATACGTCAGCTCAAAACATCTGCCACCACATTCTTTTTGCCCTAGATATACTTTACTTCAAAATCATATTCGCACAAGAATTCCATCCACCTTCTCTGTCTTGCATTCAGGTTTGGTTACGTGAAGATGTATTGCAGACTACGATGATCTGTATGCAACTTGAACCGATGCCCTAAAAGGAAATGTCTCCATCTTACCAAAGCATGAACCACAATGGCCAAATCAAGATCATGTGTGGGGTAGTTCAATTCATGATCCTTAAGTTTATGGGATTCATACGCAATCACTCGCCCTTCTTGCATCAAAACAACCCTAAAACTTCCAAGGAAGCATCTGTACATACTACAAATTCCCCCGTAGCATCCGGTACTGCCAAAATTGGTGCACTGGTCAGCTTTTCCTTAAGAATCTGGAATGCTAACTGACATTGATCTGACCAAAGAAATTTCTTCCCCTTCCTCTGGAGAGAGTTAATGGGATGCACAATCCTAGAAAAGCCTTGGACAAACCGCTGATAATAGCCTGCTAGTCCCATGAAACTATGAATTTATAAGATATTTGTGGGTACAGGCCAATCCACAATAGCCTGAATCTTTGTAGGATCAACGAAAATTCCCTCACCTTAAATGACATGGCCCAAATATTAAACTTTAGTCTTATAGAGTTCACACTTTGCCAGGTTGGAATACAATTGATTGTCCCTTAAGCACTGCAGCACCTGTCTTAGATGTTCCTCATGTTCCTCCATAGATTTGGAATAAATCAAAATATCATCAAGAAACACAAGGATGAATCTATCCAAATATGTTTGGAACACCCCATTCATTAAGCTCATGAAGACTGAAGGTGCATCTGTCAACCTGAACGACATCGCAGTGAACTTGTAATGTCCGTATCGAGTGCGAAATGTTGTTTATGAATATCTGGTTCCGCAATTTGCAACTGATGATACCCTGATTTGAGATCAATCTTAGAAAATATCTTTGCTCCTTTTATCTGATCGAAAAGATCATCAATTTTGGGCAGGGGATATCGGTTCTTCACCGTTACTTTGTTCAACTGCTTGTAATCAATACACAGATGGAGAGAACCATCCTTCTTTATGAAAGTTACGGGTGCTCCCCAAGGGGAAACACTTGGGCAGATAAACCCCTTAGCCAATAGCTCTTCCAATTGCAAACGAAATTCTTGAAGCTTTTGCATTGTCATCTGGTACGAAGCCCGAGATATAGGCTCAGCTCCAAGTACCAGATCAATCCTAAAATCTATATCCTGCTTTGGCGGCATACCTGGTATCTCGCTTGAAAAAATATTAGAAAACCCCTTAAGGAGTGGGTAATCATCCAATGACACCCCTTGACTATCCTCTGACTCAAGATCACCCACTGATACTGCAAAAAGCTGACAACCCTATCGGAAAAACCTTTTTAGTTGCATGGCAGAGATCATTCGCAATGAAATGGACCTTTGAATACCCACGATCTCCACCTCCTTTCTGGAATCATTGATACACTGCATTGCTTTACGACAACAGTCTATCATGGTACGGTGTGCACTCAACCAATCCATTCCCAATACAACATCATACGAGCCAAGTGGTAGGATCCGAAGGTCCACCTTAGTTGTCAATGCCCCTATATCCAGACTACAACCCTAAACAAGCTTCTCTACTACAACCTTTGACCCTAAGGCCAATTCAACCTGCCATTTTATGCCTTGCCTAGATGCCACCAATCTACATTGCTCTACTACTAAAGGAGATATAAAAGAGTCATATGCATCAGAATCAAAGAGTATGGAAATACTAGTATCATGCAACACACCTGAAGTCTCGATCATAGTGCCCTAATATTTTTCTTGATGATTTTCCACTACCACAAACACCCGATGTGCTCTACCCACATCGCCCACTGTCGGCTCAAAAACCGCTAGTTTCTGGCTAAAACCTGAAGTACTCCTTTGTGGACACTGTCTGGCAATATGTCCCTACTGTCCACATGAGAAATAGCATGTGCCTCGCCCAAATCCTCTGACAACAGACAATGCACTCGACTGTTGAAAACTACCTCATGAAGGTGCTGACTGTGTGCTTTGTGCAGGCTGCACAAAATGATCTAGTCTATTACACTGCCAACTTCGGTTCTCCCTGTTCTGAGATCTGTCTCCCTATTGAGACTGTGATTTGTTTTGTTTGGGTTGTGACTATTACTGTTGTTGCGGACCACCCTTAGAGGGTGCCTAAAAATTCTTGGAAGACCCTCCAGCTTGAGGTTGTCCACCTCTAGAACCAAAACATGATGCTAGAACACTACCAATCTGAACTCCTTTGTGTCCTCCCAATGCCATTGCAAAATTTTCTTCTACTAGACGAGCCTTCTCAACCGCTACCTCCATTATCTTTAGCTTGAAGACTTTAACTCCACCACTGATTTAGGCGTTTAAGCCCCGAACAAAATGTTGAACTAGCATTCTGTCATCATGATTGATTCCTGCATATTGCTACATTTCATAGAATCATCGCTCATATTGTTCAACGAACATTGACATCTGCTTAAGGTCATGAAACTCATCTGCCCTGCGTTGCCTCCAATGATCTGAAAGGAAGTGAGCCTTGAACCTGTCCAAAAATAGATCCCATGTGACCATGTTGATATCCAGATGTAAGTTTTGCTCTTCCAACTGCCACCAAGTGGACGTGAAGCCTCGCAGATGCATGACTATGCACTGAGCTTTGGTATTGCTACCATAGGGATGCATCGTGAAGCATCGATCCAAATCAATTAACCATGTTTTTGCTTCCAGACCACCTCCAGAACTATTGAATGTAGGCAGGTGTGCTCTCATCAAGTCTCTCATATGAACAGCTAGCACTGCATCCTGATCTGTCATTATTTCCCTCCACCTCGGCGACCTTTCCCTTTCTCTCTCGACCCGCTACTCCTCCTTCGTCCTGGGTCCCAACCGATAAAGAATCTCCCCCAGAAGGTGCTGCAATTGTCCATCCAAACCAGGTTGTTTTGGGTTTTGACCACCACCTGACGGATTGTTTTGAGGACTTTGTCGTTCCTCATGCTCTGAACCGTGGGAACTTGGTGGTGATGGACTTTGGTGGTTGGCTCCACGGCCACCACCTCAGCCTCTTCCTCGGCCATGACCTCTACCCTGAGGCATGATCCTGCACAACAATTAGGGTTATGTAAGATCAAGAGTTAACACAAAGGTTGCCTAATAGACACAAACTACCCAGAGAACCCAGTGTTAGCAACCTTGGCTCTGATACCAAGTTGTAACGCCCCATCGCGCAAACCCCAAAGGAACAACTAAGAACGCAACAATTTTTTTTTTAAACATAAGGAATGCACTTTAAGTTTTCCAACATAACCAAAGTTTCAAGTTGCACATCAAAGTCCATTAGGGTACACGAGGTGACATTACCTAAACTATCCCATAACAAAGTTAACAGATGAAACATTAAATTACCAATTACGAAATCCATTCATTCACACATCATCATTTAAAACATTCATTAACGATAACCAAAATGATAAGAATAATCCATATAAAACCATACATGCAAATTACCATAAATTAATTATGGAGATATTAAGTACATATTTCCACAGTTACAACATAACATCAATAGTATTTACAAATGGTAGTTCAAGAATGATTTACATGGTATGATAATACATTGCATCAGTCCGATAGTACATCTCAATGAACACATATACAAAATTACATTATAAGTCTTCCCAACGCATGCGGGAGTAATACATCAATACATAGAATACATCTAGAGTACAAATATACATCTGGTAACATGTGAATCCTGAATCAAACTGCATCAGCAAAACTCTACATTGAATGGTACAACTGCATCATAAGGGGACCCAATGGGGTGCGTAGCACGTTCCACCCAACCACCCCCATGTTGGGAGTAAACAAGGAAGGATCCCCGACCAAGCACATCCAAACAGTAAGGCAAGACTAAACTCCAGACACGAAAAGAAAGAGAACACAAAGAAATATCACATCAAACATCTCAAAAGGAATGCTAGAGGAGAGTGTCATCGCATGGCCTTACATTGATTATCCAGACAACCTATCACAAGGTGTCGCCTCCATCTATGGTTATCCTGGTTGCCTATCTCAAGGCGCCGCTCCATAGGGTGACTCATGCGGAACCGTTAACCTCTCGTGAGGATGAGGCAACGATCATGCCAACCACGACCTTCTCAGCCCACCTTTAGTCTATGATAGCACTAACAGGCGGGCAAGACAACCATAATCATCTTATTAATGTTTAACTACCCTCCCCCTAATTAATTAATTAGGTTATCACTTATTACTCTAACTCTAACGTGGGTTACCCTAACAACCCCTTTGTGTGCCGACCCCCACATAGAGCCACTCTCCCTAGAAACCCAAACATAAAAAAAATCCAACACCAAGGAGTTGTACCACAAAAACACATAACCAGCAAATGGAACATCCATGAGGCAAAACCATCTCGCCAAAATCATATGAAACAACATCCATAAAATGGTACAACCCATGTGTAAACTCAAATCACAACCATAGCCGAAACATAGGGCCAATATCAATTTACAATATCAAATATAAACATCAATTTCCCCACCTTTGGAAGTCCCCAACTAACAACTTAAGCTCCTAGAGAAGGATAAAGTAATTCAAGGGTTTTTCCCACAATACAAAATCTCATTTAAGTGAAAACCACAATTGATTCAACGAATAATCTCAAGAGTACACAATACGTAAAACAACACCATATAACAGATTTCAATACACAATAATTTCACCAAGAAACAAATTAATTAATTTACTCAAGAATATTCAACTTAATTAAATCACATGGTTTATCTCTAATTTACTCACTTACACTATAACATTGCAAATTTATTTAATTATCCAACTATTTCACCATCACAACATTCATAACCATATATATATACATATATATATGTTTTTACTCGTATATACATATATACATATATACGTATATACAATATAATAAAACATATATTAAAAATTATGCATTTAATCATATGATAAAAATGCCTTTATACATCACTATAATTAACAACAGTCAGTATATATATATATATATACTAAATAACATATAAAAATCAAATTTTAATATGAAATCGAATTAAATAAAAAAAATTGAATTAAACACAAGTTTTAAGGCCGACCCCACGCAACAGTAGTGGTATTGCGTACCTCCCATTGGGGAGGCCATAGCCCACATGCGCCCAACCTGTGGTCTGCGCATAGTACCATAGGGGTCAGGGGTGGTACGGCAACAGCCGACCACTCCCCCCCATTATATATAAATTTTTATTTTTATTTTTTTATAATTTTATTTCTTCACCAAAAATGACACGGAAATTGAAACTTCATAAATATTTCTTTATTTTATATTTCATTTCTTCAACACGGAAATCAAAAAGTAAATAAACATTTTATGTATATATATTTTATTCTTTCAAAAATGCAGACACAGAATCCAAAACCGTGTATATATATTATTTTATATTTCTTTTCAAAAGACAATATAAAATTTAAATATATATATGTATATATATTTTCCCATTAAACACATAATAAGTAATACAAATATAATGAATCCATAGTCCAGTTATTTCTCCAACACAAAATAAATAAGTAGGGTATACAATTTTAATTTCCACAACAAATCGATTTTCTTTTCAAATCAAATATCTCATAACTAGATTTATTGAAGGAAATCAGAAGGTTTCTCACTAATTTTCTACAGAAGATTTAAAGGTTTAACACAAGCAATTTTTTTTTTTTAACAACCAAAACCTTTTTTTTTTTAAAAACATAGATCTCAATTTAAAGAATGGCAGACATGATTTTCGTTTTCCCTTACAGATCTATCAAAAATAAAAGAATAAATTAATCAAAAAGAACCTGGAGTCCTTCGTTTGATGACGAATCCAAACACAACAACCTTCTTCCTTTTTTGAAAATAGAATCTCTCTGCAATTCCTTCTCCAATTCCTTCTTCCAGCTAACTTCTGGATCAATATTATATTTTCCTTCCAAGAACAATTTTAACAGAGAAGCACAAAAACCTATCTTTTTCTTTTCCATACCAAAACTAAAAACCATCCTCTGTGTGTGTAGAAACTTCTCTTTTTTCACAATAAAATAAGGAAAAATAAATAAAGATCTTTTTTTTTTTCAAAAATCCAACCCATGCATTGGCTCTTTTTCTTGCTTTAAAAGCTCACACTTATCTCACAATCTTAAATTAAAAATTCATTAATTTCACATTTATCTTCACATGATATTATCCTTAGATTTTAAAATATTAATATTTTGAAAAAGACAATTACAATTATCACAAACATTATTTATTTAAATTAATTACTCTATCCTTTTTAATTAATTAAATATCTTTTAATTTACAATATTTTAAAACCAACATTTAACTAAATTACAATTACATACAATTAATCATATCTACAAGATAATATTAATTAATCCCATATAAAAATAAGGATAAATTAAATAACAACTATCCACAAATAAAATAAATAAACAACAACAATACTGAGACAAAGACAAGGTTGAGACCACGACACTGAAAGACTCACAACGAGGTGATAGACTCAGGATGAGGACACTTCCTTATCAACTCCCTTTTTCAACATCATACCCGTTGGGTTAATTTAATGCTCGCCCTGTCCTGCCGAAGCAGGTGGAATCGAGACTTTGTTCCTACAATTCCTTCACACAAACAAACATCAAGTAGCATGTAAATCTCCATTGTAGACACACAGTGAAAGGTAATTGTGGGGTAGCAGGGCACTCACAAGCGAGTGATGCTACTTCATCCTTTCACCAAGACTCACTAACAAATACATCAGAAACCATAGCAACATAGAATCACGACATCACCACATATAATATTAAAGAAAACCATGGCATAACCAAGTAATATAACCACCACATAATGTATCATCAAACATCATAGTAATTTCAAGTGCAACCAACCAACCAAACTATGAATCAACACACAACCAAGTCGGTAAACTAATCACCATCACAAACCGAGTATGAAACCAACACATAAGAATATCAAAGAGTATCAACATGGGGGGAATTACACTTTCACTTATGATATGACACTTAAACCATTATATATATGTACTATCAGCTCACAACTAACATGATATTATTAAGTAATTTGAATACTTGAATTGAGATATCTATTGTTAGTTAGGCAGAGACAAGAAAAATGGAGAACTAAAAACTGCTACAACAAAACAAATCAAAACAGAGGACTGCGAAATAGATAGTGGGGTTATCAGTCCACTATGTTAGTGCATGGGCAGTCAGAGAGTATGCAGGGGCATAGGCATTTGGCATCCGATGCCCCATGTCGTTTTGGGGGTTGGATAACCTTTTCCCTTGTTGTACTAGCACAACTTTTTTATTCATGATAGTCCTGACATTGAAGATTTGCCTCCCTCAGAATTGTCAGTCTTGACGTTCCACCAAATAGTGATGCTTAACGGTCGGGCTTAACCGACTCACAAATATAATTTGAATACTTGAATTGAGATATCTACTAGCATTAATTTTTTGTATATGGCAGCAAATATTTGGTATGATATGACCTAAAAAGTATGGGGCCAACATTAATGGAAATACCAAGAAGATTTGTAAGGAACGTGAAAGCTAGTGCATAACTAAAACTTTCTTACTAGCACGGCTTTTTATTTGTGATACTCCTGACATTGAAGATTTTCCTCCCTCATAATTGTCAGTCTTGACATTCCACCAAATAGTGATGCTTAACGGCTAGGCTTAACCATCTCATAACTATAATTTGAAATTATATAATAATTTGAATACTTGAATTGAGATATGTCATGCCCAAAAATTTTGCTAAAAAACATAATTTTTTTTTTTAACAATAATACAATAAACTCACATTTAACAACCATACATGTACATGGTACATGTAATGTGCATTAGGTGACGTTGCTTGTGCAACATTGTCACCAACACGTCGCTTGAGAGTTGGGGGTAAAGAAATGAAAATGATTTTGGGATGACTCCAACATAGGGTTTACAAGACTCTTAACTACCAACCGGGAGTTGATACTCACCGTTGCATAATAGTTAATGTCCTTGTTAGACCACCATACTATGAGTTCTCACATGAGAAAAACTTATAAAAAAAATCATCAATTTGATTTACTATTAATCCTATGGATTAATTGATGAAACATATTTTATCTTTGTTGGCTCTACCCATTTTAACCACTTAGACCTAATTGCTAAAATCTACATTAACAAAATGTAAGTACAAAAATAACTAAGATATTTATAATTTAGTCTAAATTTAAATTTAAAATTTATTTTTAATTACTATTAACTCATTTATTCAATTAACCCTTTATATATAACTGAAAGCAGAGAATGGAACAATATTGTCATGTCTAACTCTTATCTTTTCCTTTGTTGTTGCAAGGATACACATGTATTATTAACACACATCTAGCCATGGCATCCATGTTGTGAAAATAAATAAATAAATAAAAATATAGTATTGTTTAATCTAGGCACCTCTGTGTAAACTTCCAACTGTTATTGTCATAAAATATTATGAGATATCTTTTTATTAATACACATCTAGCCATGGCATCCATGCTGTGAAAATAAATAAATAAATAAAAATATAGTATTGTTTAATCTAGGCACCTCCGTGTAAACTTCCAACTGTTATTGTCATAAAATATTATGAGATATCTTTTTATTAATACAAAGGTTCTGCGTTCGCTAAAAAAAAATAAGACCATAGTGCTGGAACAAAAAAACAAAAAAACAATCCTGTGAATTTTGAAATAAATGGATGTAATGTTCTAACGACAATATAACATCCTACTAAGATAAGATCGAATGAAAACATCCAAGATTATAAGTTAGAAATGTATGGCCTTTTCTTTTAAAAATGGAATTTAAAAAAACAAGGAAAAAAAAACATTTCAGGTCAATCTATAAAGGAAAGACTCTAAAAGTTAGGAGGCTTACATGGCCTTTAGGCTTAGAAAAATAAAAGAAAAGTTAAAAAATATATAACTAATTTAAAGAGGATTTATAAAATTTAGAATTTTAATATATTTTCACGTAATGGAATTTAAGTTATTTCTTTTAGTTTAAGTTATGGTTTATTAAATGTTATAATTGGGTAAGTAAATATTCTTTAAAAATAAGAAATGTTAAATTATTCATATATTTAAACAATAGGTAGTGATAAATAAAATTGCTATTTTGGGGTGAAATTGGGTGAGATTATCATTGTCTTTGATATCTAAATTATGATTTAAAAATTATCATTATTACCAACTCAATCACAGTTTGATGATGTTGTTATTATTAACATTATACGTGAATTCTTGATAATGTGCTTGTGTAAGAGGGTAGTTGTGATGTGTTTTTATTTCTATTGATTGAGTTGTTAAACAATTAGCAAATGATTTCTTTTGTCAAGCCATTGATTAAATAATACCATTGTATCTACGTCCAGATGTGAATCCAATCAAAAATATGAGAAAGGTCTAAGTGGTAGATGAAACAGTGATAGTATTGTCACCCAAAAATAAATGTTGATTAATTGATTTTTTTTTATTCGAGGTTAAATCGCAAGAGATAATGCTATTCCAATTAGCGCTTAGATGGTAATAAAAAATATAATAATATATAAGGAATAAAATGGTATCATTGGCTTATCAATTTGATGAGGTTAGTATTTTAGTAGGGAACCCTATTGCTATTATTAAAACTATCCTAGGTATTTTAAGCTATAACCATAAGATGTATCATAAACTCAATACTAAACATCGAGAATTATATTTCTATTTAGTAATATTAAATTTGATCACTTTGTTATTAACAATCAATATGAGATGTATGTGTTATAAATGGTAATATGAGTATTACGAATAAATGCTAATAACACTATAATAATAACATTGCCTTTAATATTATCAAATAGTAATGTTATTGTTTCATAATGGGAATCAATGATATCAATGATGATATGTTTGGTGTCAATATCAATTTTGTTACAGATTTTGTAATAAGAGGAATTATATCCATTATTGATAATACCTCTATCTAGTACTTTGTTCCAATTGTTGTTTCCCTACCTATTCAATAACTTGTTTTCAACCATGGAAGTGAGAGGGGATAACATTGTTGGGAACATTAGGCTTAGGATGAATGAATTTAATCTATTGTTAGTTAGGCAGAGACAAGAAAAACAGAGAACTAAAAACTGCTACAGCAAAACAAATCAAAACAAAGGACTGCAAAACAGATAGTGGCTGCCTTCTTTTTTACTGCTTTTTAGCTGTTGGTTCGCTACCGTTGGGTTGATTGCTACGTAATGTTATCTTTTTTTTCAGCTGCTTTATTTTGTAAAGGGTTTTGGGCCCCTTCAAACTCGTTTTTTACCTGTAATCAAAACATAGATATAGGAAACCATTAATATTAAAATGAATAGAAAAAAAATTGAACTACCAAACAACAAAAGTTTCTGACAATTTAAATGAGATAGGGAGTGTGTTTTGGTATCCTCATCTAACCCAGTTGAACAAATAAAGGCACCCATGATGAAGCCTACTTTTTGAAACATGAATTTCTCATGTCAAGTCAGTTAAGATGTTCATAAATTATAGATCTTTCATCTTCTAACACACTCAAATCATGTTAATTTCCCCATGTTTAGCTTGGTCAAACCAATCATTAGAAAATACCGCCTTCTAGGATCTTCATAGAATTAAAGGGGAATATCTATATAATATTGCCGAATCATTTTCACTCATTTTAAAAAAATAACGATAATAGTATTAGGTACTGTAAAACCTCATCCCGCAACCTAGAAGACGATGCAACACTGCGGAAGCACAACTAATTTGTTTTCGTTAAAAAGAGTAACAATGACGAGTGAAGTAAACTACTCTAACACATACATCCTCTAGGCCACGTAGTGTGTCTACATATGAATTTCAAAAAAATTACAAAGTTATTCTAAAACATAGCATATGAAATTAACTCATGATAACAACATACAACAAAGCATTAACCTATTGCATAATAATTAAACATGGAAATGTAATGAACATATTTCCACAGATACAACACCACTTCAAAACGATATATACAATTTTAATCTAACAATGAATAGATCATACATAATGTTACAATTACAACTCAAGGAATCCTCCTTGATTACAAATAAGGAATACAAATATATAGTGCCCCACTGTTACAATGAATATAAGAGAAGTACAAATCCATAGAAACACATGAGCTCCTCGAACTAGAAGATCCAGCCATCACGAACATGAAGAGAGAACCCAACAGTGTAAGGTGCACGCTACCCAGCCATCTGGTACTCTTAGGACCAACCCCCGTGTTAGAAGATAGTAACAGGTAACCAAGACAAACCTACTACCTCTAGAGACATAGGCAAAGTACAAAACCACAATGTACCAGTAAATACAAAACATAGGGTTACATTGCTTCCAGAATCACTGAATCAAGAACAATCACTGTACAATACAAACTGACTGTTGTCATAGGAGGAGTGTCATCACAAAGGTTGCATTGGTTATCCTACGAAGATCTTCCTAGGTCCTGGGCTCCATCTTGGGTTATCTTGGTAACCTCTTACGAACTCCAGCCCACATGCACACCATTGCAGAATTGATTATCTTTCGAGAAGACAAGATAACGATCTTGCCATTCCAGGCCTTCCCGACTCATCTTAAGTCTAACACAAGCCCTTGAGCCAATGAGCGAGGCTAAAAATCAAGTTAAATGTATTAACTACCCTTTCCCATAATATAGGTTATTTAATTTCCACTAATTAAACTGACTTCCACACAAGTTATCCTGGGACCACTTTGTGTCCTGGGCCCTGCTGAAAGCCACTCCCCTATCGACAACACAATAACTCATTCTACCACCCAAGGGTAAATAGTGCACAAACTGATAATAACATAACACAAGAGATAACACATCCTTGCAGATGTCCAATACTGAATCCAACTACGTGCACTACCCAAGGAAATTTCAAGGGCGAATAACATAAATGACAACCCTTTCACAATTGCAATCTGGAAGACTTATATTTTCTCTACAACAAATATCCCCCACAGTACCCAATTACATAAATACTAGAAATTAAAATAAACAATCTCATGTAATTAAAAACGCTACCATTCGAATTTCCTAAATCCAATAGATCAATATCTCACACTAAAATATAACATTCAAGCATAATTCCAATTAATAAATCGACAACCAAATAAAACTATATGTTTAACCTCCAGTTTCACAACTACTCAAATCAAATAATTCCATTCCTCAATTAAAATAATTAATCATTTCAATTTAACAACTCGTGCTTGCATGCACCTAAATAAACATTCTTTAAATAAATTTACATCTATATTATCAAATTATAAAATCAAATTATTCTATTCCAATATTCATTTACTATATATAATATAGTAATAGAATAATTTGATTTTATAATTTACAAGGCATTGCACTCGCATTACAAATTCCAAGATTTGGAAAAGCCCAAAGTAGTAGATCATATTCACCATTTCTCCCCACAACAAACAAATACTTAAAAAGGCGCGTGTTCCAAGTGTCTCTCCTTGCCTTATGAACATTACCAACACAAACAAAATAAAATGTCATTTAGAATAAATAACTATGGGACTACTCATATAAGTCATTTTGTGATATTCTTAAGAGCACACAAGTCACATGCCAAAAAAAAAAAAACTTAGATATAATTAATATTTTTCCTACTGCAAAAATGTTTTCTAGTATTCCACTAATTCATGCAAACAATTTAAATCATGTATCTTGGGTTGAGACTACAAAATGCAAAGAAAATACATAATGTCGTGTAAAGCTAAGATTGTTAAAATAAAATGAGACACAATTCATTAACATTCATTGTGTATAAAAGTAAAAAATGAAGACCCTCTGAATTTGTAGCGCTTACCATAGTTGGATCAAAGAAAAATCCTGTATTTTATGACTCAATAGATCAATATAATAAAGTGCAATATTTGGCAAGAACAACCCAAGCCATACATATGAGATTCGATGAAAAATGAAACAATTTAAATCATGTATCTTGGACTAAGACTACAAAATGCAAAGCAGATACAAAATGTTGTGTAAAGCTAAGACTGTTAAAATAAAATGAGACACAATTCATTGACATTCATTGTATATAAAAGTAAAAAATGAAGACCCTCCAAATTTGTAGTGCTTACTAAAGTTGGATCAAAGAAAAATCTTGTATTTTATGACTCAACAGATCAATATAATAAAGTGCAATATTTGGCAAGAACAACCCAAGCCATACATATGAGATTTGATGAAATTAAAAAAAATCATTTTGAGAATCAACCAATGAAGGGACCAACCCAGAAAACTAGGTTTAACACTTGAAAATCTCAACGAACACAATCACCCATGATATCCATAAGTGAATTTGTGTAAAAAGGCTTTTAAAACATTCAAACAAATGCGAAATTACAGGGTGAATGTCATTTTGCAGCTGCCCGACATCTTCCCTGCCTGTGGTATAATCAGAACTTGGAATGAAGTATGGACAACCATTAAAAGCAAAAGATTCCATTGACATGCATAAAAAACATGGAAGCATATACATTGTTTTCAAATCTATATAATCAATACCCCAAGAAATGCAAATACAATGATTGCAGACATGAACAAATGCATTTGTGTAGATAAATACATGGTGGTAGATGATGATGCACAAATTGAATTTGATGAAATCTTTAGAAAATTTCAAACAAAAACAATTGGCAAGAGTAAAGCTAGATAATAAGGCCTTAGAGAGTGGAATCCTGATTCCCTAGCACAATCGTTGCTGCAATAGATGGAATCCTTGGAAAGCTTGATCCTTTTTCTTGTTGCACAAGGTGCTATCTCTTTTGCAACAGAAACCATGACAACACTAGAAGTGGTAAAAAGTTTAAGCTTTTGGATCTCCTCGCCATACGACATGATTTCTACTCGCTAGGGGAAATGTGCTTATTTCCCATTAAGCTTTTGCAATAGATCTTTGGCCCTTCCATGCAAAATCTTTCCATTCAGAAACAATAATTGAAAAACCTAAAATGTGGCTAAATTTAACACAAAAATATGAAACTGAAAGACACCCATTATGCAACGGAAAGATGCCTCTCGGCGTAAATAGTGTATACCAAAAACAATGGTAAAGGGACAATGTCTACGAAATGGGGAAAATGTGAAATACAAGGGCTCATACCTGTGTATTGCTTCATGTTATTTGCCTTCCCCCCTCAATTCTCTGCGTAGCCTCTGACCTTCAGTGCCCTCCTCCTGATCTCTTTTTTTCTTGTGTACTCAACCTCTTATATAATTTTTTTGACTGATTCCATAGCCTCTCATGCAATGAATATTCATTTTCTTGTTTGAGAATGAGTGGGAGGGGTGGGTAATTATTACTCTATTGAGCATCTCCCAAATTGGGATCCCGTCACTCAGTTGCAGGTGCGTTTCGATTCTTTATTTATTAGCTCTGACTTTTATTTTATTAATTGCTCATTTGGACAATGCAAACCACTCTTCAACAAATCATTCCAATATTCATGCTTTCACTTGTCATTTGCATGTCAAATTTTACTTGAAGAGTTTTTCTTTACATAGATTGTTGGCTGCCATTGTAGAAGCCTCTCGGCTTAATTATTTCATCCATGTTAGCAACGTTGTTATCATCAAGGGCTTTCTTACAGCTAAAAGTTTCTTTCATAAGTAAAATACTAACATTACTATGAGTTATGTCTTAGTCAAGGTAGTATTATCAAATAGAGTTAAACTTTAACAGAGAAGTTATGAGGTGAAGTGATGTGTAAGTTTTGTCGGGTGAGTTAGCCATAGTAAAAGTAGGCATGACAATTATAGTGTTAACTTACATTAAAAAAAAAAATGTGTAGGTTTTCTTGTCGAAAATTTTGGGCATGACACTCTCTCCCTGTTGCAAACATAACATGAGCCTATTGGTAATGGACATTGATCATCTTTATGATTTAAAGGTTTTGCTCCACTTCTGTTTGGATGCTTCTAAGTGGATGCATAGATTATATAAACCTATCACTTCTTCATTAAGACCTTTGTTGAACAAGCAACATCATTTTCTAAATGGTCTACAATTGACCTTATGTACTACACAAATGTATGCAAAAAACAAAAAAGACCAAATTTTTCCCTAATTGACCTTCCACACCTCTTCCGCCTACCCATTGCACACCAAGGTGCGATTGCTAGTTTATAACTTCAAGACATTATAAAATTTGTACCCATTAAAAAATGAAATGAATAGGAATCAAAGAGTACCATACGGAGTTCAGTATAAAGTTAAAAAGTAATTATTGGGATTTGGGGAAGGTCGGTGGAAATATGTACACCTGTCTTTGGTTACCAAGATATTAAAATAATAATAACCATCTGCTGGATTCCACGAAAAAAAAAAACGAAACAGAAGTCGATGGTCACTTTAATAAAAGCCGAAGTGAAAAGAAAAGATCCTACCCAGTTTTAGAGTGTCCTTTACGCAACAAGGAATTGCTCCAGACGCTCGGCAGATCTAGGGGTCGAATCTTCGCGTCTACAATTTTTCTGTCTTAATGATTTGTGTGTGAAGACGAGGTATCGATTGAGATAGAAATTGAATAGAATTCGATGGCTTCCCCTGCAAGCCAAGGGGGCGATTTCGATTACTTGTTTAAACTTTTACTGATCGGAGATTCAGGAGTGGGCAAGAGCAGCCTTCTGTTGCGCTTCACTTCCGATTCTTTCGATGATTTGAGCCCCACAATAGGTATGGATTTCCATCCTCCTCTTTTCTTTTTCCCTGTAAATTTTGAGTTTCTTTGATTCTGCCCCACCTTATTGAGTGTGAAGATCTTGGATTTAAAATCTGCGTTGTAATGCTTAATGTATGAATTATGGTTTGCGAAATGTAACTAGATAGTTTTCTGGATGGTGACCTTAAATAGTTGGCGACTGTTTCCAGTTTAAAAATAAGAAATTCTTGTGTTAAGATTAATCTGCGAAGAAAAATATCTCGATGAGATGAATTTATGTGCTATTTCATGTTTTCTTTTATCGTGGATCTCTGTAGAGACTGGGGTAAAATATTTCATGCTAAACAGAAGTAACCTAGGAGAATTGACCAAAGTTGAAAGTTGTCTTGCAATTTTTGGCTAATTAAATAACTTTATGTTGAGGTTCTACAATCACGGGGCACTTTAGTTTAGGGGTTAGGACTCTCTCCCTTTGCCCACGTCTTCCGGTGAATATATTTATCATTTATGTATACTATAGCCACCCTTTTTCTTTCAATTCTATACCTTGATTTGGAATGGTGTCCATGTACCCATATCCCAGGTGACTCTGAAGCTCTAACGCTATGTAAAGATGTGGTTAACGTTTGTTTTTCTTTTTTTTTGGTAATTAGTACGATCAAGTTATTTGAAACAGTGGCCAATTAGCAAAAAATAGTCTTGAAAAATAGCATTGGGTGAATCCTCCACTCCCAGAGACTTCCCTTCCTACTGATCCGTATCTGGTAAATTATTTTATGGCAGAGTAAGTTAGAATATTGGCTTATAAGGTCCCTAGAGATTTTTGTAAGGTACCGTAAGGCAGTAAAGCAACTGCAAGAGCTTAGTCAGTTAAATTTAAGTTTTACTTACTTTAGAATAATTTGGGTTGCAGAGCGTGATGTAGTGTGAAGTTGGTTCTTTTCAATAACAAAAGTATCACAATTTATAATTTGTCACTCCTACACCCCAGATGGTGCAGCTCTGTGTGAGTTGAGGTTAATACTTTCTCAGCAATGCACCATGGGTGAATGGGTTTGATAATGCATCCTAGTTAAAACGGAGAAGTGATGTTACACTGATCAATGAAGATTAATGAAATAAAAGAAATAAATGTACACTCCCAAATTTATGTTTCA